>BQNB010162325.1:0-14573 GCA_026074375.1 Tanacetum coccineum | reverse complement strand
GAAGAACACAACACAAGGGCCGAAACTGCACATCTTCAAACTTCTTTAACACTACACAAGGGCCGAATTTGCAATTTCTTAAATCTCTTTTAACACCACAAGGACGAATCCTGCCAGTTTGAAACTTGCATTATAACTACTTTTGGGCGGAATAGAAGACAAGGACCGAAAGTGTCAAGTTCCCAAACTTTTCAAATAATTCCCCGGTTATATCGCAACAAACCTAACAGCCCAACGACTTCTAACTGATTTTCCCGCCCAAAAGCTACACAACCCAAATCCTAATTTACCCCAACCCCGCTCCCTTTTAAACCCTCAATTCGTTCTTACACTCTTCACCAATGACAATCCACCACGTGGCAGCAGCTTATTGGCCATGACACCTCATCAATTGATCAAACGGCCTCAAATCACTTCAAAAAGATCGATGGTTGAGATTTAAAGGAGCATTCTAGAAATTCTTCCCTCTCTTCACCCCTCTTCTATAAATAGCAAGCTAGGAGTTCATTTTTTCAGTTAGTTAATTTTCTGTTTTAAACATTTACTTTGTAATTTTCCCGTTTTTAAGCAATTAAGCTCTTACTTTAAGCATTTAAGTTTTCAGCTCTTGTAATCATTTCCTTTTCACTTGTACTTATCAACTCTATTAATATCAATCTACTTTTAAAGTGATTGTGTTCTTTGATTTAAATTTCAAATCGTTTTTGATCAATAAGCTCTAAATAAGCTAAGTGAGCTTATTGATCCTTATAAGCTCAATATTAGTTTAATTTTGTTCATTAAGCTTTAATCTACTCATTTTTACCTATTGATCGGCTAGGGTTACACTAAATATATATATAATATATTAAAATATAAAATATATAAAGAAGTGTAAAAACAGCAGAGTCAATGATACCGAGAAGTTAGAGGCTTGGAGGAGCACATTAGGCATCACTTGACTCTTCACTTGGATGTCTAGGTGAAGAAGACTCTTCAACTTTCAGGTACCTTCTCTTATTTTCTGTTAGGCCATTCTAGCTATTTCACTTGCCTTATTTCCCTTTAGCTTATTTTGCTTAAGATTAGATCATAAGATGTTATATTGTTAAGCCTTCTAAGTAAGAGTTAATTTTGGTTTCATAAACTCATGTTTCATATCAAGCTGTCATAGTAGTAGTATACACCTAGTAGAGAAACTAGCTTAATCCTATTAATAAGCTAGTAATTTGAGAACTCACTTAGCTTAAGTAGGTCAATTTTAGTAAGTGTAGATATAAGGTTTTACCAGTTTAGTGCTTAAATAGATTTTAAGTGCATATATAGTTTACATTTTCAGGTTAAAGGAGTGTTTGGATTAGATTGTTATTGACTCTTAAAGTCAACCACATTTTGTTAAAACCTGTCAATTAGTTGAGTTAGGACATATAATAAAGTGTTAGATAGATTTTAGGAGTTAGCCTTTGGAATATAAAAGTTTAGAAGGTTTAAATTCTGATTTTGCACCAGGGCTCAGTTTCAAATTAAGTAGGTTTTAGATTTTAAGATTTTAAAAAGCATTATAGAATTAAGGTTGTGTTGAGTTGTGTTAAAATCATTTAGTAACAAGTTAGCTTTAAAAATCTTAGTCTACATTTCTGTTCTTTGCACTTTGCATCAGCAAAACCAAGTGCACCAGCAAGCACAGTTTAACAGCAAAGAATCTTAAATTTACTCTTTGATATTTTTCTATTTTCTATGAAAACTTTGCAAATCTTTTTAGCTAGGTTGATTTTAGTAAAGTAGGTTAGCTTATTTCCAAGTTCTCAGCACCAAAGGTTCAAAAATAAGCTGTTAAGCTTAGTTTAAAAAAGCTTTAAAAACTGTTTCATTAAACTTTGCAATTTTCAGCTTCATTTTCTTTCTAAACTTGTTAAGTATAGGTTAATTTTAGTTTAAATCTCCTTTAAGCACATCTTAAGCTTCATCAAGCATCTTTTAGTTTTAATTTTCATCAAGTTTTGAGCTCTCAATAAGCAAAAATTCAAAAATATGGTTAACTAGTTACTTTCTGTGAACAGCAACTTAATTGCTTATTTTTCAGCTTAATCTTTGGTCTAAAGTGGAATGTGCTTTTGTTAAAGTTGTTAAAAATAAGCTAATAAGCAACTTTGTAGTTTTAAGTTTTTGCTAATTCTCAAAATTTAATAAGCCAAAAATAGGAAATAAGCTAGGGTCTGTTTTGTTCTTTTCTCAAACCTCAGGGGTACCCGTTTCTTCTTTAGTGTAAATTTTACTTATTTAGCCCGCCTACCCTGTTCTTTCTTTTATTACATTTCCTACCCTGTCTTTCCTATTTTCTTTTAATTTCCTTTTTATTATTAAAAATATTATTAGTAATTAGGTTAGATTTTTAATAAATCCAATTAGTTGAAAAATAAAAAGTAGAAATTAGGGCTTTTATTTTTTATAACTTTCTGCACCTTTGTAGTTTTTAAAAATCATTTTTCCATATTTTTCTCATTAAATTTGTATTTTCTAGGAATTAAAATAGTTTTTAGTTATTACTTTTTCTTAGAGATAGTCATAAAAAATAGAAAATAGTGAAAAATTAAATTCTTTTTGCATTAATTTTATTTTAATCTAGTATTTTTTGAAATATAAAAGAAAATTTTTAGTTGTTTACTTTTTTAGAAAAAGTTTATTTTTGTTAATTAATTAATCTTAGAAAATTCATAAAAAAATCTAAAAATTAATAAAAAAATATTTTTCTTTTTCACAAAATTTTCTTTTGTCATTTAGTGTCTAGGAAAAATATAAAATTTAGTGTAGGCTTAATTTTTCTTAAATTTCAGTCTTAGACCCGTTTTTACCAGTGCGTTTTACCGTTTCTTTTCGTTTTTAAATTCAGAACGGACTCCGTTTTAGTTCTAGTTTTCTTTATTTTTCAAATTAAGTTAATTAGAATTTAATTTTGATTTTTAATTTAATTTAGCATTTATTTTCTAAAATTTTTAGTATTTAGGGTTCCCGATACCTTATTCTGTTCCCCGTATTTAATTTAGATTTAATTTTAGGATTTCCTTATACCTAATTTTGTTTCCCGTAGTTTTTTAAGGATCCCTTTCTTTGTTGTTTACCTTAGATTAAATATAAGTTTTATTTAATTTGATATATAAATCAAATGTATATCCAACATTCAAAATCACATCAACCCATTTCACAACCAATCCTCCATAATTAAAACCCCCCCTCCCAAAAAAAATAAACACACAAAAAAAAACCCACAAAAAAAAAAAAAACCAAAAAAACCAACAAAAAACCCCAAAAAAAAAAAATTAATTATATATAATATATTAAGAATATTATATTAACCCCCCCCCCCCCCCCCCCCCCCCCCCCCCCCCCCCCCCCCCCCCCCCCCCCCCCCCCCCCCCCCCAATTTTTTTTCACCTTTTTTTTTATATATACTATTTCATCGGACATACGACAGGGTGATTATTATCTTCCGAATTTTTTATCTGATTTTTGCCTTAGTAGTATTTTATATATATACTATTTTGCGAACCACGTCCTAATTCATTTCAAGAAGACGATTATAAATCATCCTACCTAAGTACAAAAATATGATATTAAAAAGGTGATATACAGAAATGATATGATTTTCTCAAAATCATAGAAGGTAATGAGAAGGATAATGAGTCATTTAATTCAATAATGTATATATCTGTCGTAATTTCAATTGGATAATAAGTCGTTTCAAGGTATGAAGGGGAGTTTTTCAGAGTTGTTACTTAATTGTGTTTTGGAATGACAAACCGATGTTCGAGTTTTGATATATCCAGTAACATGTTGTAAACGGAATCATCACTACTTTTATTATTTCACTGGTATCTTTTTTTAAATTATCTTACATCATCATGTCTCGTGGTGGGATTCTAGATAAAAGTAATAGATGACAAGGATAATAGCTTAGTATTTAAACTTATGAAGTGTGTCCCATAAGATTCTTCATATATAATTGATGGCGATCTTGGATATCTTCAAGGGTCATTTCTAAATCAGAAATCCTAAAGCAAACAAAAGCAATCTTGTCTCTCTGTCCCATATGCTTCTTCCGTGGTTCAAGTATCTGTGTACGGGCTTCCTTAAGTTTGGTTTTTTACTTCATCAAAATCTCTTGGTATGATTATCCAACCATTAACAAGTCTTTCTTTCATTTTCTCAATGCGGTGAAAAGAAAGTTTTTCTAAGTAATATAAAATATCTTCGATTTGTTTCTCATGATGCTTCAGATGTTCCTTGATAGAATTTTTTCCTATTTCAAATATTTGAGGTGGGGTAGGAGTATAGACTGAGAAAGATGGTGGTTCTAGATTATAGGCTTGCTTCCGGGATGAATTAGATAACATAGTTAAGGAAAAAGATGGGGAATGGATTTGCTTCTTAGGTGGTAATAATTCTTCAGTAACAAAGAAATATCAGGGGTCAAACAGTAGTGATGGTGGTAATACCGGAGATGGAGTTAAAATAACTGGTGGAGTAATAGGATCTGGTGGTGGAATAGGTGATTCTTTAGCATAAAATGCTTGCACGTCCTTTAAATATGGATTATTATAGAAAAGTGAGGATGTTGGTGGGATTATACCATCCCTAGAATCTTCCGAAGAGTTAAAAGAAGTGCTTCCCGATGAAGCCGAAGTATAGTTATTAATATCTTAGTTGGAAAAAGAAAATATCATTGTTCCGATTCAAAATGCAAA
This sequence comes from Tanacetum coccineum, assembly GCA_026074375.1. NCBI lineage: Eukaryota > Viridiplantae > Streptophyta > Magnoliopsida > Asterales > Asteraceae > Tanacetum > Tanacetum coccineum. The sequence goes on along the minus strand of BQNB010162325.1, from coordinate 9,852 downwards.
CAAAGTGATAGTAGAATGAGGGGAAGAAGACATGACCGTAATAATCCAGTGGAAATAACATAAGTTATTTATATAATAGTGATGTATTATCTACCATGGAAATTTCTTACACATACTATTCTTGTGCAATGGCACGGAGGACATTGATGGCTAGAAAAGAAAAGTAGTTATAGTTAAGGTTTTAACTTGTGTCTCTATAACCTGGCAAGCTGCATACCAATATGTAACCCACCCCATTTTTACAATATAGCAGCGGAAGCTAATCTGGGGTATTACTTCATAGTACAACAGTCACAATCATAGAAAATGACTCAAAAGAGATGTTTTTAAAAGATACGTTATCATTCATTAAAATCAGAGTTTTACAAAGGCAGGTCCTAAAATCTAGAAACATAAAATGAGAATGATAACAAGTTTTAGCCACTTCAAGTTCATGCCCACTCATGCCTTAATGTTGCTTGGGGGGGGGTTCAATTACCTGGGTATAAAAAATGGCATTAAATAGGTCAAAACACAAAGGTTGAGTGATTTCATAGGTTAAGTTAATAATTTGAATGACAAATTCGATATTGGGTTACGTTGTTATACACCCATTATAAAACAAGTATTATTGCCATTAGCTCATGAATCTGAATCCTTAGGATATATTTGATACGTTATAGCCCCTACGGGTGCCTTTGCCAAAACACTCGCAGTTATATTCTAATGGTGTGCAATTGGTTACCGGTATAACTGGGGCGCTCGCGCTACCAAAGGGGAGCTCAACCAAATAGATTATTCACAACATTCGCGCTTACTCCGTAGAGTAATTAACGGTTCATGATATTGGGGACTTAAAGACAAAATAGTTACTTAGGCAATAATAAATTAGGATAGCATACAGAAAATATTTGCATTCATGGTTTAAGCATGTATTCCCTCGTGGGTTTATAAAACAATTGAAAGATTGAAATGCGAGGCTATGAACTCACCTTACCAGTATAGGGAAATTTGATTGATAGCAAAGGTATATGTAATGAAAGTAACGGCTTTGTCACACGCAACCTGGGGTAATATGTCAAGTCTTAGTTTGATTGAATATGTTTTACATTATAATGAATATCATCTTTGATTGAATCTGTTATGAAAGTTTAGTATCACCGTTCGGGGCCATCATAATTACATATGGTATTATCAATTAAAAGTTTGAGGAGCTAGGGGCACTCTTAAATCATAAACCCAACAAATCTCAGTCATGAACGTAATACCAAGATGAAACCCATTAAATGATGCTCACTAATATTTATGGTACGATCATGGATTCGGGATAGGCATTTTTAATAGCATAGATCGATGATGAAATACAATAAAAGTTATAACATAATCGGTTTTAAGCGTTTTGATCAATATCTGAAAATGATAAGCACGACAAACGTTAATTAAAGTTATGTCTTATAATGTTTTGAACATATTTTTATACTTTTTCAAAATGTTTACAATTTTTAGGAAACCTTAATGAATGAAAAAACTGGACAAAAATATACCCATGGAGTTTGCACTTTTACAAGTTTGGGTCCTTCTAGTTTAAAGATGTAAAAGTAAAACCTTGCACTTTGGAAAGTGACATAATAGACCCCTATAGTTATAACATTAGAAATATGGCAAAAATAGTCCTTGTATTTATAAGTTTCAGAAAGTTACGATATATACCCCTTTGCATGGAATACTTTTGCAAAACAAGTCCAAAATGCCATGCAAGCTTATTTTAAGTTTCTAAATGATATTTGCAGGTTATAGTTTATTAATATAAGCTAAAATATGAAGGTTTAACGTAACGAAAGTTTAAAATAACGATTCGTTAAGCCGGAAATCAAAACGGGTCGAATTAGGGTTTTATAATGAAAACGCGTAGGTTTTTAATTCAAATTCCTTCAAGACTTGATAAAGTGGTTATAATAACATTAGTTAAGCATGTTAGGATAGATTATAACAACATTTTATCATATTAGCTCATAGATTCAAGAAAAACATGAAATTAGGGTTTCGGGTGTACAGTTTTGGATCAAAATGGAAAATGAGCATGAATTGAGTTATAAAACTTTAACAAGAGTTTATTTAGGATCATATGAACATTATAAGAGTGTAGGAGCAGGTATGAAGATCATAGAACCTGGTTTTGAGCTTATAGCTTGAAAACGGGTCGAAATCGGGACTTTTAGCTTCGTACGCCTAGAATAACGACTCCGGGGCTTCTTTTCTTGATTTCTTTTGCTTCACTTCTGTTCTTGAGACTTCTTAGGACCTCTTAGGAACTTATTTGAGCAAAGGATTGCTGCTATGATGGGTTATAGAGGAGGAAGTGGGGGATGAGTAAGAATGAGGGCATGACACCCCTTTTTATACTAGTTCGACCCTTGGAGGCCAAGGGAGCTTAGGGATTAAGGTTAGGACAGGTGGGGGGTGATGTGGAGAGGCTAGGTACTGAGTTGGAGGGGCTATGGATGAGTTATCAAAGCTAGGAATGTAGATAAGAGTGTTGGATTGTCCTTGTGGTGCCGCGGCTGTTATGGTGTAAAAGAGAGGGATGTGGCTTGATTTATGGCCAAGAAATGAATTAAGAACCTTGTAAGCTGCTTGGGAAGTGATGATGGAGCTGCTTGAAATGTGTGGTTACTTGGTTTTATGTTAAATGGGTAGAAATAAGCCAAAAATAGGTCGCGGGTTCATTAGGGCATGTTTAGGGTTTTTAAGCTTGGATTTCGTGTGCATTGGTGATATAATGATAGATTAATGTTTGTAGGACTTGTATTAAGGGTTTACAACAGTATTTGGTTTGTGGTTCGGGTTTAAAATGGGCGAAAATGAGTAAACGGGTCATAGTTTGAAATTAGGGTTCGTTTAGGGTTTCTTTGATTTGATTTGTGTACATTGATGTAAAAATGGTGAAATGATGATGGAGTGTGTTTTGTAATGTTGTAGTTTATGTATTTACAACTTATTTGAGTAATGAGTTGGGTTTACAATGGATAAAAACCAAGAAACGGGTCATGGTTTAGTATTTTGCTCGGGTTAGGGTTTTTAGGTTTCATTTCATGAAATCTTATGAAATGAGGATGATTATAGAATGTAAATGAAGTATATAGGATGAATATAAATGTAAAATCATGAAGTTGTATGACTTGCTTGTTTGAACTGTATTTATGATATGTAATAAGAGTTTTCTTACGGTAAAGTGGATGTAAAACGGCAATTTTGGATTCATCTTACTGAATTGAAACATTATGGTCTATAACATGAACTTTGTACCTGAACTTGGTCGGGAAGTATATATTTCACATGAGAGATGTTATATTACTTGCTACAATTATTTAAGTAGCTTGTGACATTCATATTAGATGTTACTTTTTTCATGTTGAATTATGGTATAAAGGAATACGATAACACGTTTTAGAGCCCGACGGCAGTACGTCCCCAGCACCCCCATGTTACTCACGTGTAAGGCCACACAGGCAGGATACACAGGCAAACTTTTCAAGCGCATGTGTGGTGTATAAGCACACATGATCCCATTATAAATGTAATATTTAATGAACCTTTAGGGCAAAATACATCAGTCACACCGAAATTACATGTATAGGTCCTATTCCCTTGGAATTCGGCCTCACGATGACGACAAAAATGAGATGGTCTGTAATATTAGATTATAATTGATCTGTATTTGGTAAAATCCGAGGTAACTTTGATTAAGCTTGAGTTAGGTCTTTGGTGCTTCCCGGGAATGCCGAAACAGCGTTTTATCGCGAAACGAATCATTTTGCAACGTAGCCAAATCTAAAAAAAGAGAACAAAGTTGATAAATTTCCTCAACATAATCATATTAACACTGCTATGATGTAAAATGTATTAATTGTTTAATGTCCCGTTTATAATAATGAAATTTATATTTACGCGATTTAGCTCTAACGATTACATTTTAAAAGCAAACGCTAAAACCCTAAAAAATAAATTATGGCTTACACAATGTCGTAAATGACCTACACACGAGGTGTTTTTGTATATGCAAAGCTACTGTAAGCTGCATTTTAGTGTTGCGTTTATGCTTTATTTTGATCTACTATATGCATCAGATTAGAAGTCCTAAGCGTGTTGCACATATCGAATTCTAAAGGTCTATAAATCTGTCAAAAGTTTTGTTTCAGTTCTTTAAAGGCGTCAAAATCACTTTCAATCACACATTTAGGTAGTATAAAGTAAGTTTTTTAAGGTCTATATTTTCATAGCACAAGCTCAATGTGCTATAAAGCTAATCTCACGTTTGAGCTTTCATTTTGGTGGGTTCTTAGCTTTCTTTTACTACTATTTTAATGAGTCTGTCAAATAGCTTAATTGTCTTTTAAAACCAAAACATAGTTAAAACATCTTGTTTCCCATTTCTTTTTTCTACTTATTCTTTAATACCTATTGCTTTAATTCTTGCTTTCATTTGCTTATTGAGTCCTTATCTTCATCTGTTTCCTAGGTTTTAGAGTTAAAATTTGCTTTATTGAGCCTTTAAATAAGCTGAGCAAAGATCTCTATTCTTTTCAAAAAGCCAAAATCACAGTTATGAGTATGTTTGAGTCACCTTTATAAGTCCTTTTTCCAGCTTCATTTCTTAAGTTTATGTTTGCCTGATCTTTTTCTGCTTATATGTGTTCCCTCTGAAGGAGATGTCAAAACTTTCTCTCTCCTTAGTTTTCAACCTCAATTTTAAATTGCTTAATTGTTCCTTTAGCATAGCTTCAGAAAGTTTGGAGCAAATAATCCCTTCTAAATTGTTTCATTTGAGCCTTCTGTCTTTAAGCTTTTCAGTGCTAACTAGCTTATTTTATTTGCTTATTTTAAGTCTTATATGCTTATTAGGATTTAGTAAACATCTGTTTTTAGCTTATTTGCTTTTCCAATTGCTTATTAAGTCTAAAGAAGCCAAACAGTTTATGCTTTTGGTTACTTAGTTTAAAAAGCTTAAACTGTCATCTTTAAGTAGCTTATTTCTAGCTTATTAATAAGTTTCAGTAAAAGTGCCTTTTTTTAAAAAGTGCTTATTTTAGCCTGGTTTAGCTTTTTCATAAAAAAATTTGCAAAATAAAAATGTTAGGAGTTTAGGAAAGTCTCAAGGTTTAAACCCAAGACCTCAACCTTAATTCAACCAACACTTTAACACCCCCACCTCTACCATCTGCACCATTGGGTCTATTCTGTTAGACCCTTGGGGCATTTGGTATTTAAGGGTGTTTTTCTAGTTTTGCCTACAAGCTCTTTAGAGCTTATTTCCAGCTTATTGAGATAAGCTGATTCACCACTTTTATTTCTCTTAGATTCTACATAGTTCAAAGTATTTTTAGTGAATTTTTTAGATTTTTATAAATTAATTTAATATTTTTAGATTAAAATTGTTTTTAATTCATAATATATAAAATAAAAGTCAAAAAAATATAATTCTTTTTTCTAAAATTATTTTTAATCATTTAGGACTTTTATAAATTAAAATTTCATTTTTAGGGTTAAATTTCGATAATTTGGGTTTATAAGTCGCGTTTTTAGATTCCCGTTAACGTTTTTAGTTTAAATTTTTAATTGCTTTGATTATTGCTTGCATTTATTTGTTTTTGCGTTAATTGTAGAAATAGAATCCAAAATCAAAATCTTTGATCATTCAAACACGCGATCACAAACCTAATCACGATTCTTAATTCACGCCTCGTTGGGACTACGACCCGGGAAGGTTTTGAATTTTACTTTGGTTAAAAGTATTTTTCCTAAAAACCTTTTCACTTTCCTCACTCTTATTATTTGATTATTTTAGTTATATACTATATATGTATTAAGTAATTATTATATATATAAATATATAAGCTAAGATTTATCAATATCACACTAGAAGATAAAGGAGAAGTGACATAAGAACGTGTGACTTCGAGTCTAGCTACAAGTCTCATAAATAAAGAAAAGCACTTCTTGGGAGGCAACCCAATGTTTATCTTTATTGCATATTAGGAGTGTCTTGTGTTTTAATTCTTCTCATTTGTTCTTTTATGTTTGAATTCGTCAATTTTGTAATCATGCTTTGTTTTTTCTTTAACCTCGTCCTAATTTCAATTAAAGGTATTTTGCAACAAAATGAGTATAGGGGAAATATTCGGTTATTACTAACCAATTCAAACATATTAAATAAATTGTTTAGATTAATTCGCGTCAGTTTCGAGTCATATGATTGTATTGACTAATCGCATGTTTCACAGGAAATAACTTATATAATCGCGTGCAGGAAGTTTTTCAAAGAAAACAAAAAGAAAATTCTCTCAGAGGCTGGAGACGGCGTCAGGATTTATCTTAACGGCGTCGTCAGCCCAGCTACAGGAAAATTCAAAGTTTTCAAGTATTTTCGTAAAATAATTTGCACAACATTTAAAATTTGTAATTCTTTTATAAAACTGCAGAAACCTATGATTATATCATTACTCTCATCCTATCTTTACTGCTTTCATAGAGTCAAACCCTAAACTCTTATTGTATTTATATCTATCCCGCCGATTTTATGCTTGGTGTAGTTGTCTTTGTCTTTGATTACATGTTATATTTGATGAGAAGAAGCTTGGAAGTTCTTAGAAAGTTTCATTAAACGATTCCTGAAGGACAATTTAACCAGTTATCGCATATTTCTTCTCCATTATTGAGCAAACCAGGGGAGTACTAGTTTCTTTTACTTGTTTTCTTTTCCCTTTATTCGTTTTTATGAGTACTTCAATAAAACATTGGGGACACTGTTCAACTTAAGTGTAGGGGAAATAAGCCTTAGAAACTATTCCTTCAATTGCCATTTGCTTGTTCCTTAAAATAATGGGTAATATATCGAAACATAGCATAAAAGGTAATTTTGACCCAAATTAAAAAAAATTTATCACACATACCAAAAAAACCGAGTATTAATAGCGTTTCATGGATAGGAATGTATATGACTAGCACAAAAACCCTCAAAATTCTACCCTAAAAATGTGAGGTTCGCCTTTAGATCTATAGGAATTTGGGTATTCATTTTTGATACCAAGATAATTAATACCTTTAACTTGTTTGAGTTAAGGTTCAAATGCAATCATATGTGTCTATTTCGTCATTACAGATGTATACGTGTGGTCTAGGTCGCCTTTTCTGGAACATTGGTATCGGTATTGAATTATATAAGTGTACCGGTAGTATATTAAATTCTAGAACTTGTTTTTGTGATGCATCCCAAGACCGCATAGTAAGTACTAGGATTTGCTAGATAAGAGGCACTAGGATTAACCCATGTTTAAAACCTGTAACTGTTATTATGGTCACATCGACTATATAACTATCCCACACCCTTGCCATGCACTCATTTTTAGTGCAGGATACCCCTAGTACACCCCTCCGAGCCTATCTTTTTCACAGTTCTCGTAATTTTCTGGTTAAGCCGGACTATTAATGAAGAGAAGTATTAACCCTTAAACCAATTGTTACACCCAAATCACCTTAGCCTACCTTGTATGTACTCGCTTTTTGTACATTATTGTTTTACCCAAGTTAATTATTGAGTACACGGTCGCTAAGTCCTTATCCTTGTAAATACTATTTTGGGTCGATTGGGATTCATGGTAGTATTCATCTTACGAAGAATTGTTGACGAAGTAACTTATTACCCCCAATAGAGTTCAATAAGCTCCATGTTATGTGAATCCGCCTCAATTCGGGTCATTAGTTAGATTGTAAATATCGAGTATGTAAAAGTTCAAGTGTAGGAGTGCATCTATAAACTCCCATGATGTATTATACGTTTAAGCAATGGCAGGGAAAAAGTGTACAAAAAATGTATATAAAAAAGTGAAAAAAATGTACGGGCTGCCATTTGCTTATGTTATGTTTATCATAGAGTCAAGAAAAGAAAAATAAAGAGATGGATGTAGAGTTTTGTAAAGTTTGTATAGCTTATCCAAGTCTTTGGCTTGGCAACCAAACCAGCGTGTATTCTTATAAATAATAAGCTAACCCTTCCACTCCAAATTCACCCAAAAGTCACTCCCTAAATGTATCATATCCATTTCCATTTCCGTTAATGTTATCTTACACCTACACCTCACAACCCTTTAAAAGACCTCTTTGATAGTAATGATTAATACTTGCACCTAGTAATGGAGGTTTTATCCTTTACCAAGCCTATGATAATTTATATGCTATGATAGGTAATGAGTGTTAATTTTCCGTTTCCCATAGTTGTTATAATTTATTATACACCCGAGTGAAAGAGAGAATCCCAAACACCTATGATGAGGTGTTTAGCCCCAAAAATCATGCAAATATGCCTATATTATGTGCTTAATATTTTGTTTTTAGGTTTTTAGCACTTGGATAGCATTTGGAGGAAATACACGTTACTTGGGCTCATTTGGAGACGAAACGGACAAGACTACAGACCTACACCAAATCTCTTGAAAAAATGTGCTCACAGAGTGTGGAGACGGCGTTGCAAGCATAAGGCGACACAGTCGTGATATTTCTAGTGACGGCGTCCGAGAATTGACGATGGTGTTAGGACGTAACTGGCCTAAATCAGACCTAGAAGATTCTATCTTGTGACGACGTCGCAACTATACAAAACTGAATTTAAGGTTTTATGTGTGTAACTTTATAGAACTTTTAGGGAGTCGAACCCTAAGTATTTTGTTAGCTTTTAGGCCGTCTTTAGGGCTTAAAACCATATTGTAACTCACCTTAATCCATGTTTTAATCAAGTAAGATTATTTATCTTTAATCATACAATATGTCTATGTGATGTTTGATAGATCTATGTTCTTGCTTCCTTTATAACATGTTAGGCTAAACCCTCCCTTGTATTTACTTATGATTGCATGAAAGTTGGATTGTAGACCCTTTTACTATTGCTTCTTGTGATGGATGTGCGCGTTAGGCTTTAGATAACTAGTCATAAGATATTAAATTGGCATAGACGTCTAGGGAAACGTGAGAAGTGTAGAAAGGATACCATCTGGTAACAGTCTTTATACTACCTTACCCCCAATATGGTTGATCCCTCTTAAGATATTTCAATTGCATTTAATATACTCTTAGGGGCCTTGTAATAGTCTTCATACTACCTTACTTGTGCGTTGCCTTAACGGAATATTAAATAGATGACGGGTTCATGTAATTCGTTCATGACTTAAGAAATACTTACACATATCATCACGAGTGTGATAAGGCAACAGGATCAGGAGAAGCAATCTAATGAGTAATGCATGATTAAGTAAATACACTATCTTATCATAAAGTTATCACCAGTAGTATAGATTATAATTAGTTTAATTAATTAGTTAATCAACCAACCTCTCAAGCCCATGATTTTATTTGCTTTCTATAAAATATATAAATACAAAAATAATCTCCTTTCAATCCTGTAGATCTCGGCTAAGCCCTGTTCGAGCCTTCCCACCCTATTCCCCTAGAGAACGACAACAACCCCTGAGTCTTGCATATACTACACTACAACAATTATGTACACTGCCTAGGGAGATGTAAAACTTCGTGTAGAAGTCTGTATGACAACCGCACACATCATATGTTTTGCCTTCTTGTTAGGATAAGCCCTTGTGTTATCATGATGTTTACGTTTACCCTTGTTGTCATTGTACTTGGTGGAGTTGTTATGCTCCACCATATTGACAACTAAAGGACCAGCAACATTGTTGCCTTTTAGCTTGTCACTATCCTGCACCTTGAGGGACTCCTCAATGCGCAGATGACTGCCCAACTCAACAAGAGTTAACTCCTCCTTCAGATGTTTCAAGGTGTGCTTAAAATCTTTCCAAGAATGAGGAA
>BQNB010162324.1:0-14573 GCA_026074375.1 Tanacetum coccineum | reverse complement strand
TTATCGTAGTGCTTGCTCCACAATGCCTACACCTGATATTAAGGTTATCCATTTTGTTGTTGAAATTTGTTTTGGATACATATAATTACTTCATGGTAGATGTATATATACAATGAGAAAAAAGGAAGTGGTTGAGTATATTTAATTCTTGTAAGGTGAATATTTATTAGTAACGAGGCATGCAGACCCGTGCGATGCACACGGGTTGTGTCAATTTGTTTTTCGCATGGGGTACGTATAATGGTCGCTTGCATAATGATTCTGTCGAATGTTTATGCTTTTGTTTGAATTGTGCGGATATTTGAGTCTAAGGTGAAAGTTTCATGATTGTATAATACTGTCTTTAGGGTAGCATTTGCTTAGTTGGGCCCGAAAACCCGGGCCTTGTGAATCGGTTACCTGTAATTACTGATTGTGTATCAAGTTTTTAGAACCATGAAATGCATATTGTAAGTTTAATTCAAATAATGGTTAGCACATTTTCTTTTTTAAATAGTTGTTTGCGCAAAGCTATATATTATGTCCGTAGGTGGTTAACGAAATGCATGTTTGAGTTTAGGGGGGTTTATGCTTAAATTATAAATGTGATGGGTTTAGTTTGTGCTAGTTTGAAAGATGAAAGATTTCGTTTGTTGGTTGTCAAAATTGTGAAGTCTAGTTTCTTAGTTATTCGTTTAGTGAAGTCTAGTTTCTTATGAGTTTAAGTCGCTTCCCTATTATATGATTTGCTTGTTCCTGTTTAACTCATTGTCGTTAACAAGCGCACGTCTGAAAGTCGCAATGCAGCGACGGGTTGTGTGTAATTAGTCAAAAATAAAACCATAATCTCAAGACTCGAGATATATATCAACACTCTAAAAAAGTCAGAGATATCAGAAATTAAGTTGTAGAAAGCTATGGATGCAAGTATGAATGCACTCAAAGGAAATGGTACTTGGCTATTGAAAAACTCTCCGTATGTCAATGTTAAATTGCTGCTCGCAAAAAGAGATTGCTTACATGACCTCCTCAACCTAAATAGGTGTTCATGAATTGGTCATTTCATCTTACAAAATACTTTATACATGTGCCCCTAAGAAAATGAAGTAAGCAACTTGGATCAGCCAACAAACATTTTGGTGAAGACGCTGCTCAAGAGTACCTGACAAACACAAAGACTTGACATTGTCAATTCTTTCAATCGCTCAGTTTGTTTAATAAGAATTATGTGTCAATGTAGATGGTAACATAAGTACTTAATGAGAGTAGCATGTTGCTTTACATATAGCAGAAATACAATGACTACACATTATTGTCCAGTCCTTAGCAACAACTGCATAGTTTAGTATTTGACTTTATCTGACTGATGTTTATAAATGGTCAACCTTAGTAAATCATTAGATATAGATATGACCCTACAATTTGTAAAGCTTTCAGGTTGTGTTGCATACCTATGTCAGATTTCTAACCATTAATATACTCAAAATTTAGATTAAGTTTGTTTAAAATACATGCATTCTATTGTAGTCTCAGCATCCGCATCATTGTAGGTTCCTTCTTCTTTCCACATCCCAATTATCTTTTTTGCCGCTAATTCAGAGAAAAACTTTCCCGAACTCGGTACCTATAGTGTAGCATGTATTCACACACACACACACACGATGCGGCATATAGAATTTGCGAGGATGTGTGAGTTGGCGAGGCAGATTTACTTTATATATGTAAGCGACTGCGCCTTATGCAAACAAAAGTATTTGAATAAGACTTTAATACGCAGGTCTGAATGAGCCCCAACTGAATCTGCAACACTCTCAAATAATCTTTTGTGAAACTCAGATGATTCCTGCAATATCGAACTATAAGCTTAAAAAAGAAATTGATAGCTTTTCACGTTCTTTATAAGATAACAGATAGTGGTAATAATAATTATAACAATATAAAGACCTTTAAATGTTTACGCATCATTCTAATCTTATCCGCCTCTGATCGAGGAAGTAGTTCATCCCACATCAGCTTTTTATGTCTCGCCTGATCCGATGATGCATCTACAGATCGGAATGCAGAAGTTGGATTACAAAGAACCCTAGTTGCGTTTCTGGAAAAAAAGTAAGGATTTCGCCACCTGCATTGGAATATATTATGGAAACATATCCTGGCAGAAAATATGGACTACAATTAGCTTTTAGTTTTATCAAATATCAGCGCGAGTGATCATAATCTTTATATCACATCTAACGGAAATACAGTATATTAAGTACGCAATAAGATATGAAATGCACGAGTGCCAATCACTTAAGATCCCCATTAACTGATAGCGTGTTAATGTCACAGCTTAATTTCTGTTTCGCAAGAGTCACCTCTGAGTTCATCCTTCTTGCCTGAAAACAATACAGTCAATTATAATCATTATTTGACATTTTCGACAAATATACATATACGCCATATCCTGAAACTACTTTAAGTGTGTAAGAAAGATACACGAGACTCATACCCACAGATGAAGAATTTTCCATAATTGTAAAAATAAATACATTTCAGTCCAAACTCAATTTTAGCAGGAGATTGAGATTACTCCGCAGACCTAATTTTATTAGATGCTTTTGAACAAAATGTTTTTTTGAGACTTTCAAGTCTAATGAGTAGCTAGTTATGATATTAAATATATAGATGAAACCGCTATAAGAACACATGACTCGCCCGGACTTATCTAGTATGCATACAACAGTACTGCTTCACAGATCCTTAGCCTATCAGTAACTCAACATTTTCGTGCATCTGTGCGACCAACAAAGGGTAAATCAGTATATCATAGTCAGATTATTTGAAATCATGGCATACGTGTCGACATTTCTGCGTAAATACATAATCAGACAAATACGCTACACCTCGGCATACTCTCATCCGTTGTTGTTTAATCTCACATGGTTGCATGCAGCAAAATGGCATTAAGAAGGAGTATTTCACGTACTTACACAATTGTCTGCAATCAAAAACAACCAAATGTAAGTAACTGGTGTAAAGATGTGGAGAATGATCAGAAGGATATAACCTTGACTTAAAGCAGCGCGGGATACTTTTCTGTCATTCTCTGGTGGTACTACTACAACTTCAAAGTCCGAATCACCACTAATGATGATGTGGCACTTGGAAGGGTGTCGTTCACATTAGAACTGTTACCGGTGACAACACACAACATTTTGCTAACAATGTTTGTGCAATTCATATCCTCAATTACTGTTAGGACTCTGCGTCGCTTAGAGGAGAAACAACCAAGTAAAAAAAAGTTAATAAGTCCACTGGATCTACTAACGCCAAAGACGACAAAGTTATAATGGATTTTTTGGTATTATCAAATTAGATAAAATAAAAAGATGTGAAAACACATTCACCACAACATGACATGCAAAAATTAACTACTGAATCCTAAATTTGAACAAAACCACATTTTCAAAGCAAATAACAATCGGAAGCAATATTATGTGATTTGAATGAATTGCAAACCTTAAACAGTATCTTATTGAGTTTGCTTAATTTTACTGAAATTTGCGAACGGTAGCCTTTTTCATGTCAGTGGAAAGGGAAAACGAAAAAAAAATATCAAATTAATGTGATGAAATCCTAATAAACCATCCATGGAAATGATTGCAGATCACGTATGTTTGTGGATTTAGAGTTTTTGTATTTGTTCAAACACAATCAATAATCCAAACCCAAACATTAAAAATGAAAAAAATGGTGGAAATAATTTGCAACATGTGTGGACTAATGGCGGCTACCTGGTAAAGATAAAAGCACAAATATCAAAGCCTCGATAAGTGTATTACAATTGGGTATGAAAAGGTTATTCATGACAAAAGCAAGTAGCATACCTTTATGTAGTTGTGAACATGAGCCACCTCAAATCGGATGTGATCTTTTCTCCATTCACATAAGACCCTTAATAAGTTATAGCTTAAAAATGAATAATCAATTAAGCAAAACACTAACATTTTTTATTCACCCAATAAAAAACAAAAACAAACATCATAATACTATGAATCAAGAAAAGGAGGTGTATCACATAATACGTAACAATGGTTTCGAATATGTGAACACCAGATCTGTCGATTTGCCATGACCCAAAGGGAACTACGTGGCTTTACTTTGTTTAAGACATCCTACTTTAATGCAGCAATGTGAGCATCGTGGAAAAGGGTTAGAAAAGCATAACTGTTTTTAATAATGATTGAGGGTTGATGTATTCCTATGAGGAAGTTTGTAAACATGTAACTGCGAATGAATGTAGGGATACTAGAGGAGATGGAGGTCGAATAAAGATTGGGTGAGCATTATAAAGAACAAGCCCTATAAAATTAAGGGACTGTATCACTTTTAATATAACAATAGATAAATATTGTGAGCTTGAAAGGTGAAATATTTTGCATGAATACACTTTTAATGTTGTTAGAAGTAAACAAGTGATAACAAAAAACACATCAAAGATAAACTGAAACTTACAACATTCTATTGAATCATTAAATTTTATCCAAAACTTATAGAAAAACGAAATTACAAGATAAACCAAATTAAAAATTAAGAGTAAAGTTCAGAGTCTTCACGATAAAGATCCTAGTCACAGAAACGAACAACTAATAACTGAAAAAAACGAAATTACAAGGAATAAACCAAATTAAAAATTACGAAAAAGTTCATAGTCATCGATAAAGTTCCTAGTCACTAGGAAACCTAAACATTAGTAGAAAAACGAAATTACAAGATAAACCAAATTAAAATTAAGATAAAGTTCATAGTCATCGATAAAGTTCCTAGTCACTAGGAAACGACAACTATAACTTGAAAAACGAAATTACAAGATAAACCAAATTAAAATTAAGATAAAGTTCATAGTCATCGATAAAGTTCCTAGTCACTAGGAAACGACAACTATAACGAAACATAAGTCACTAGGAAACATAAAATGAAACAACAACTAAAACGTGAACACTTATAGTCGTTCGTCACCTACATCTTCGGCTTCACCTTCATCTTCACCTTCACCTTCACCTTCACCTTCCAACTCACCTCCTACATTCTCAAAGTCGACAATAAGAGACTTGCCCTCAATCCATTTAGAGCTTGATGATCGAGAACCGTCACCTGCTTTCTCATCAAATTCGTACAAAAGAGACTTGCCTTTTAAGTCATTTGGGAAAACCTTAGGCTTAATAGAATTGGGAGATATAAGGTAACTAGGTGATGATTGCTCTTTTATTTCCCAATCTATCATCTCTTTTATCGTATCACCAGGAAGGTCTTTCTTAATCTTTTCGTGACTTCTAAGTAGTGAAGTCACCTCAGCATCATTCTTATCAACAAACAAGTTCTTCAAATAGTAGTCAGTTACTAAGTATTGAGGAAAATGAGCAACATACACCTTAAGATAACCATGCAATTCAGCCATTTCATACAATTTACTCACATCCCTATCATTTTCAACTATAGTCAAACCATCTTCTAAGCTACAATCTGGTTTTTTATAAAACCAATGCCAAATATCCTCGTTCACTTTCTCAAGCAACAAATCACCCATTTCCTTAAAAGACAACTTATTAACCTTAGATAACTTTAACTCTAAAGCTTGTCCACCGTATTTTAACGGGTATATGACGAAACAGCCATTGTAAAAAACATCTACCACGATTTCATCACATTTATACGAATTCCTGTGTATAGATTATAAAAAAGTAATTATTCAATTAAAGTTTAAAAAACAATAAAATTTGTAAGGTAAAAATAACTAATATTAAAGAACTTACACCCAATCTCGAAAAACTATATCGCTACATTCAGAAGACATATTGTGCACAAGTAAAGATACAACAAATTAAATCAGTAGAGTTAAGGTATATTTGTTTGTACGAGGTTAGTTTAAGTTAATGAGGTATTATATAGTACGAGGTAGTTGTGTAGAATTTAATTTATCCTTAAACCATTAAAATTTTAAAGTACTAGGTTGTTGAGTTTATTTATGTTAAATTTACTTTACAATTTATAATGAAATTATTACTTGTCAAATCAAAGTGTAATTAAGTAGTTGAGCAGTTGACAGTCGAGCAGTCAACGGTCGAGCATTCAACGGTCGAGTACTCTACTTATATAAAAATCATATTAACTTTATAAACTCACTTTATTTTTTATTAATTGTCAATTTGTTACTTGATTATTAATTTTAGAGTTCCTTTAAAATTTATTAAGCGTCAAATTAAAGTGTAATTAACAAGTTGAGCAGTAACGGTCGAGCACTCAACGGTTGAGTGCTCAACGGTCGAGCAGTCACTTACTTATATATTTAAAATATTTATAGGGGTTGTTGAGTTTATTTTTATGATTATTAATTGTAGAGTTACTTTACAATTTATTAAGTGTCAAATTAAAGTTACTTACTAACATTTATTAATAGTCAAATCAAAGTGTACTTTATTAGTTGAGCAGTTGCCAGTCGAGCAGTCAACGGTCGAGTACTCTACTTATATAAAAATCATATTAACTTTATAAACTGACTTTCTTTTTTATTAATTGTCAAGTTGTTACTTGATTATTAATTTTAAAGTTACTTTACAAATTAATTAACAAGTTGAGCAGTACGGTCGAGCACTCAACGGTTGAGTGCTCAACGGTCGAGCAGTAACTTATGTATATGTTCAAAATATTTATAGGGGTTGTTGAGTTTATTTATGCTTATTAAATGTAAAGTTACTTACTAACATTTATTAATAGTCAAATCAAAGTGTACTTTATTAGTTGAGCAGTTGCCAGTCGAGTAGTCAACGGTCGAGTAGTCAACGTATAAAGTTCTTATGGGGGTTGTTGTGTTTATTTATTAGTATTAATTGTAGATTTACTATAAAATCATTAGTATTAATTGTAAGATAACTTGTTAATAAAAAAAATGGGTGAATCAAGTGATGAAATTAATTTGTATTTTGTTTTTGAAGAAATGACTTTCGGTGTTACACTCAGAAAAAGTATTAATTACAATGAACTAGTTTCTTATGTGAAGAAAAAGTTCAACTTGAACGATACGTGCGATGTCATGATGAGTTATAAGATTGGTACTAGGTGCATCCACATAGTAGATGAGGATGATGTTAGGTTTTTCATCAAAAAATTTAGCAGCTACCAAGGTACGATAAAAACTCTTTTGATTAAAACGATTGACAAATGCTTAAATTCAATACCTTCTAGTTCTGCCAATCATAATTTCGATATTAAAGTGCCGTTATTTACTAACGATTCCAATTTACCGAAAAATGAAACCTTTTTAAGTAATGAGGCAAACAACATGTATGAAACTGTTTGGCCCAAAAATTCTTTAAAATACATTCCTACTCCACCACATCCGCAACCCATTATCAAAACCTCAAGAGACACAAGCATACATGCCGCACGTATTTTGAAAAAGGGTGATATATATGATAGCAAAGAATTATGTATGTATGCAATTGGTTATAAGGCCCTCTTAGACGGTTATCAGTTTAAGGCTAGAAAATCAGATACAATGAGGTATGATGTAATTTGTAGGAATGATGATTGCAACTGGAAAATAATATCAAAAAAGTGCAAAGGTAGTAGTAAATGGGAATTAGGAACTGTAAACGACCATCACACTTGTCCTAAAACACAAATAGGTATGCATCATCGTAATGCTACAACAAAACTGTTGGGTCATTTATGAAAAATATGTGTACACATGTATATAATGGTTAACGGGACAAAATTTGGGGCCCCTAAAAATTTTGGGGCCCTGTGCGGTAGCCCACCTTGCACACCCTCAAAGACGGCCCTGGCTAGAAACTCATATACAATGAGGTATGATGTAATTTGTAGGAATGATGATTGCAACTGGAAAATAATATCAAAAAAGTGCAAAGGTAAGTATAAATGGAATTAGGAACTGTACACGTGACCACCACACTGTCCTAAAACAACATAATAGGTAATGCATCATCGTAATTCTACACCAAAAACTGTTGGGGTCCATTGCTTGACCCAAAGTAAAAGAAAACTAGTCGAATCTACAAGGGAAAGGACATAAAACAAGACATATACACGGACTGAACATTGATATTAGTTACAAACAAGCATGGAGAGCAAAGAATGTTGCGTGGAATCTATATCTGTGGTATGCCCGAATCATACTTTGACACATACCGTATTATTGTTATAATTTAGAGAGCCAAATGATGTAGTTACTCAACATTTAGACGATGAATGAAAGAAGTCGCTTTAAGAATACGTTTTTAACAGCTTTTAGGTGTTGTGGAAAAGATTATATAAAAAGTGTTAATGTTATTTATTTGATTTGTAATTGTTCAACTAATATCAACCTTATGTTATTTAGATTTTGGAGCTTAAATACCATATGCGACCGTGTGCTAAGTAATGACGCATCACATCTACAAAGGGAGATATGAAGGCACAGAATCTGTTTAGCTGTTGGAAATGATGAAACAATCAGATTATACCAATAGCCACATGTTGGTGTCCTCCAGGGAGAAACTGGTCCTTCATGGACATGGTTTTTGTCTAAGTTGAAAGAGTGTATAGGGGAAATTCCAGATTTGACTATCATATCTGATAGACATGCAGCAATCTTATCGTCTTGTGAAGTTGTATTTCCAAATGCATTTCATGGTTATTGTTGTAGGCATTTGATGAAATAATTCAAATTAAAGAGTAATTAAGATGCAGTGTAATTGATTCCTGGAAGTGGCAAACTTAATTTGGTTGATGAGTTTAGAATGGCAATTAATGAACTTCAAGCAAAAAAACCAGATGTATACCAAAGGTTGATTGAAGCTGGTGTTGAAAGGTGGTCTAGGGCATATTTCACTCATGATCGTTACAATTATATGACGTCTAACTCAGCTGATTCAATCAATAATTTAACAAGAGATGTCAGAAAAGCTCCTATTACAAACCTAATCGAGTGGTACAGGCAGCTTGTGGAAAAATGGTATTGTGAACGTCAAGAAAGATATAAAGGTACGTATTTAATAATTTAATTTCTTTATGAGAAAGTAATAGTCGTATTTAGTCGTTTATATTGTCTTTTTTGTTTGTTTATTTAGATGGACCATTGGATGAACTAAGTCCTTGGGCTACAGAAAAAATGAGAAAAAGAATGCAAAAGAGCATTAATTGGGTTGTTGTAGGTATTGAAACTGGCAAAGTTTACGAATATATGAACAAACGAGGGTAGAAACAATGAGTTATGAAACGGATACATGCACAGTAGAAGAGTGGCAAGTTTCAGGTTGCCTTGTGTGTCCATGTTTTAGCTTCTATTCAGAGTTTATGGATTACAAAATGGTAATGGATTAGCGAAAAGATGGTTATGAGAATTGCTCTTAAAGGTACTTACCAATAGTTGGTATATCCTATGGGATAAGTTTCTAGTTGGCAGATACCTAATTACTTGCCTGATGTTAAGCCACCATTTTATTTCAAAACCAACAGTAGACCGAAGAGCACGAAACGTATTAGATCTCAAGGTGAACCGGTTACGGTAATATGTGGAAGGTGTGGGGCGCGTGGTCACAACCGACAGGGGTGTAGGGAATCCATTGCATACACAAAAGTAAGTTATTTATAATTATTTGAAAAGCTTATCACTTAGGCCGCGATTATTAGTTCAATAACTCGTTTTATGCATACATTAGGAAAGGACGTACAGGGTAAGCTCACAGCAAGCAGAGGATTACTTTCAGCAATCAATGCCGTGGTCTTTCAGTCAACTTAGATGACCCTTGATGCAACATGTTTTTATGTTTTTCAAAGTATGGAAACACAACAATGTAATAAAATAGGATTTCTTAGTGGACACTACTCCCATTCCAAGTTAAATTTTCCATACACAAATTGTCTTAAATATAAGTTACAAAAAGGAAATAGATTCCTAGACCAGTATACAAGGAGAGTCAAAAGTACCCATTCCAAAATACACAAGCAAAGGATATAGTTACCAGAAGATTTGACACACCCCCGAGTGGTTGTTAGGTGTGAACATAAACTAAGATCATAGATGATTATCTGCTCGAAAAAAAAAATAAAAAAAAAAAAAAAATTACCAGATATTTCTCGATAAGCCAGGCCATTCTGGATGGATTTTCAACACAAAGGGATCACCATTAAACTAACCTGTAAAATAAAAATAAAAAATTCAACAAAGGAATTGGATCTTCAACCACCAAAAATAACTTATCATAATTTACTTAGGTTTAGTTACTAACCTGTAAAGAAATAGGCATAAAAACACGCCACAATCACCAAATACCCCACCCTGCTGGGGGACATTCTCTGCATGACTAAACTTAATACTATAGCTGTTGGGATCGATTCCTTTTCTCACAAACACACCAGTACGTTGTAAGATAACAGGCAGCTTAGTCTCTAAACAACTCCTCATCTTGAGATACCACGGACGATATTCAACATCATAGATCTTTTGACTGTCATAAAAGGTGACACTTCCAGAAGAAATGTGAAACAGTGCAAGTGACCAATGTCGCTTGGGTTCATTTATAGGAATGAAGACCTACAAATGTTTGAAAAAAAATCATTGACAAACAGTGCAAGTGACCAAATATATAACGAATTATGTGCTATAACATTGGTTAACATAGATACCGATTTCCACATCCCTTTCCATGAAATGAGTAATTTATCATCACATAGAAGTACGGCATTGAATCTTGTAAGTAGAAGAGGAGAAAGGAACAGCTACCAATTAACAATCATGCATGTTTGTCTAAAATGCACAAGTACCCACACCCAAAGTTCAATGTGCTGTGAGTTAATAATATAAAAGCATAATAAAAAAACTCTAATGGGTAGTCGAAGAAGTAGAGGCCACCTCATCTATGTGTAAGGAAAGTAAAACAAAATTGTTATATTCACTTACATCGTCAAGTAACCACCCTAAACGTTTATCGTCAAGCCCAATTAAAGAATCCCAGAAACGCCCATCAACAATAATATCATTGCACCAAGGAAACTTGAACTTACGCCAACTAGATGTAACAAGAAACTGTTCCAAAAGAAAATTGCAGTAAACTTTGTCGATGCATTTGAACGGCCGGTTTAAATCCTAAACATAAAACATAAAAGCCATTACTTATGTTCATAAACAAGTTAGGCAAAATAATACTAGATGTAAAATACATACTTCTTCGTCCCACTGTTTGAGCTGTTGACACTTTTCAATCATTTCTTCATCAAGCACATTATTTTGCTTTTTAAGTTTATCAATGCTAAGGACTTTTACATCTGTATCTTCTTCTAACGGTGGCCTGAGAACATTAACATACCTCCTCTTGTTTGTTCCACATTTTTCTAAAGCAAGTTTCATGTGAGTGGAGTTACTTAGAAGGCCACTCTTCATGCTATTTTCTTCTTCTTTCATTTTATGGAACCTCAGTGTCCTCTGCTCTGCCAACCGTTTATTTTCAGCCTCTAACTTTTGATTTTTCCGACAATCATCCTGTGATAACATACATAGTTAACTGGCATACACTAAACACTTAGTTGAATGAAAAAAAAAACTATTACTTGAGAAAGATCTGTTTCTGCTTCAACAAGAACATTATGTGTAAAGTTAAGCCTAGTTAGAATATAAGTTATGAATTCTATATAAATGAACTATGCATTGCATTGAAACTTGTAGAAATCATTACCTCATCAACCAAATCATCCAAGGCATCTACCAGTTCATTGATAGGATCCTTTTTAGCTGATTGTTTCAGAGACACAGTAAATGACGACAATTCACCATCTTGATCACTCCAATATTTATCACCAATATCACACTGCTTATCGACACTATTCAATTTATCCTTTTGCTTCAGATCTGATCTCTTTTGTTTTTTAGTGATAACCTGCAGGTGTAAAAAATTTGGTAAGTAAACCAGATGGCTTATATGAAAAATTGGTGTAAGAAAAGGAAGTAGTACAAAACTTACATTAATAATAGTCTCTAGTTTGTAGACACGTGCTTTCAAACTCTTGATCTCTTTAGGTAGAATCATCAAACTGGTGCACAAACCCTCCATGGTCTTAACACGATCCTTAAGAGATACATCTTTAGCAGAAGCCAGACAAACAGGGTCTGCATCTCCACCGTTCTCCCTTAGTGTCTTAGCTAATGATAATTTTTTTAAGTAAGAACCAAACAGACCTCCATATTCAACAGGTGGCGCCCTCGGAGTATACATCTTGAAAAAATCTGTGCTCCTTCTAAACCATTCTGATTGCGCCTCACATTTGTTAGGATAGAGGTCACAGTTTGGTTTTTTACCCTGAGGAAAAACTAGTTATTAAGTACAAAAAGTAAGCCTATTTAGAGAAAATTAATAATGCACTCACATCAGGAAAAAGTTGACCATAATTCTCAAAACTTTGCAATGGGAAATGCTTGGACCAGGAACATCCTCTAGGGATTGCTTCAGAACATTTATACCACCAACGACCAGTCGCACATGATGACTCTAGAATCCATATCTAAAAATGGTAAATGAATGGAGATAATTAGAAACAATTTTATGGATTAATTGACTGGAAAAGTGTTTCAACAATAGAACTAACCTTGAAAGCCAATAAAAAGCCAGACAAGGAATATGTCGGAACAAAGTTCGGGTTAATTTCCAAAGCTTTAAGGTGCTCTTGCTTATGGTTCAAGTTAACATTCCTGATTGCACCGTATAACTCCCGCCACATATATTCGCCCCAAGGAAAATTGTTCCAAATATCAAGATCCTCAACCATTCTAAGAAATACATCATCAACGGCAGATCCCAACTCATGCCCCATGAATATAACTTCCAAAGCTAACAATAAACATACCCGTACGGAGTCTGAATTAGAAAGGCTAATAAAACGGTCTTCATCCTCAATCAAAGATAAAAGATCTATGTTTTTGACATACTCCTTTATTTTCTCAGGAAATACAGTCACGAAAAGTTATATCACCCTCCCTAAATTTACAAAAACTTAGAAAACCAAACTTAAATCTACTAATGAGGCAAAATTCCCGACGACCAAAGTGAAGAGTATGGCCATTGACATTATAAATTAGTGGAAGATCATAATGATCATTATCAGAAATCTTTTGCTTCTGGAGCATATAATGGATGAGACTTTCATCTTTTTCAACACAAGTTAAATCCAACCAACAGCCAAAGCATGTCTCCCTAAACAAAACACAACGGTCCGTCCCTAGCCTATCTTTCAACATCGGTAAATAATGGAGTTTGCTTTTAACATGTACTCTAGCACGATATTCCTAAATTAACAAAAATAAACAACATTATGAAACTGAATTACACAACACAATAACCAAATAAATGGCTGTTAACAATAGTTATACAATCCTAAGGGGTGTTTGGGATAATAAGGATAAACTATGAATTACAATAAGATAACTATTAATAAGTGAAAACACTGTTTATTAACTAACTATTAATAATGTAATGTAGGCTTAATCTAACATTGCGTTATGTAAGTGAAAATTGGTTCCTATGGTGTTATACAACTAAAAGTAACTAATAAGAAAATCAAAGACTGTTAAGGGGTGTTTGGGATATAGATAAATAATAAACATAACCAATTAATAAGTACAATAACCTAAATCAAGAAAGGGTGTTCTAACAATTTCTAGCAGTAATTAAGCATACACAAATAAGCATTCTATAAGCATACGAAAAATCCAATCATAATCCTCACATTATATATACACAGATAACCATAAAGAATTAAGAATACACCAATAAGCATACGCATATAACGAATTCATAATCAAAATACACATACGTGGTTACTCATTGTGTTTGTGAGATTCAAAAACGCATCCAACTATGTGTTATACAAATTCAAAATCAAATAGTAATAGCGAATAAAGAAGTGTACTTACCGAGAAAAAGTACTGTTCACCGGTACAAAGTACCGTATCTACAGTAAAAAAAAGGACGCCGTTGGTTGAGTATCCAAGGGTTGAGTAGCCGCCGGTTGAGCAGTTCGAATCATATAAGACAAAGTGTTATGGGCCCTGTTCGTGGCCATACTTACTTGCTAACTGCCACGTGTAAAAATCCGTGTGAAGTTGAGCAGTCGAGAAGTTGATCATTTTCAAAAACATGACCACCGTGTGGAAGTCAAACAGTACTTTTCTCGTTTGGAATTTTAGATCGCGATCATACAGCCACGTTAGGTTACTGTAACATTTTCTTTTGACAATTATTTTATATTATAAGATACAATAAAAAAATTGTCTTGTAGATATAGATATGTTTGTATCTTATGAAGTATGTTACAGTGTCTTGTATTTCTGAATCATAATATCATGTTTGTTTTAACATATGGCTTGACTCTTGATGGTATCTTAATTAGTGTGAGAAGCTTATAGGTTAGATGGTTGTTGGTTCAAATCCTGCTTATTACGTGTAAAGTAAATTTTTAAAAAATGAAAATATTCTGAGTTCAAATCCTTAGTATGTGTGAGTAGATTTTTTTTGTCACTATATTACGGAGTACTAAGATAGCTCGATCACTTTCTTAAACTA
>BQNB010162323.1:1976-14574 GCA_026074375.1 Tanacetum coccineum | reverse complement strand
AAAGTTATAACTTGATTTAGGAGGGAAAAGATATTCAAATGTTGTGTATTGATACTTGTACACATTCTTTAAAGGCTTGTACATTTATTTTATGTATACATTACATATAATTATGGTTTAGATGTAAACATTAACGTTTAATTCTTGTTTTGATATAACGTTTTGAAAAGTACGTTAAATGAATAATGTACTTAGTAAAAATGATATTAAGATATAGACTTGACATATTAGGATGTTTACATGATATAAACATAGATATAGATGGCATTGGTAGAGGTTGAGTGAACTCGTTTACTTTAGAGATGCAAGTTACGTTGCATAATGAGATAAAGCCAAAAAAATTCCCTGTAAAAAGGTGGTATATATATATAATAGATGGATATTATAATGCATCTAATTTAATAGATGGATAATTACATAGATAAAAATTATGGGTTGTTATATACCAAAGCAATGAAAGTGAAAAATGGTTATATTCATTGATCACTTAGTTAGCATATTGAGACAACACAACTAAAGTAAAACAGAAGTAAGGATCAGGGATACATACCTTCGTTGATGTTCAAATAATAAAATGGAGTGCAAAACCATCTCGTTGTTTCCTAATACAGCTAAAATTGTTGACCCAAAGTTGAAAGGTTCTTCATTTGAAAATAAAACTAAAGAAAATCATAGATGAATGTAATGGTTTTATGAGCTTACTTTCATGTTTAGTGGGATGTTTGTTTAAACTTATTTATTGGTCTACATTTCTAATGTATAAATAGTACGTATAAACATATCTGCAACATATTCACTTATCCATCTTTAATAAAAATATGGAATAGAAATAATTAGAAACTAACCATAACGTGATCCAATGCCTTGACATGAGACATTAACCCGTTGGCCCTAACGTGCTCCAATGCCTTGACATGAGGTATAAAACCCGTTGGCCTATCTTTTTTTTAACTTGATCGGCTACTGCCTACGGCTAAGATGAAGGCAAATTACACATGATATAATAATTAAAAATAGTTATATATACGCGTCACATGAGTGTAAAATTAGAGCATAAATTAATAATAAGTTATGTTGTGACATAGATTACTTACAACGGCACCATAGTGTAACCTCTTTTTCTTCTCATTCAAAAGAACATTTTCGGTCATCATAACATTTCCAGCCAATCTACCTGCATTCAGTTTTCAATAAACTTATTATATGATAAATTAAACCAACATAAACAAAATTAAAATATTATAGATATAGATATATAGATTGTAAATAGGTTTTGATGTTTATTAACAAACTTTGTTAAGAACGATTTACCTCATCATCATTCATAATTCTAGATGCTACTATGTAAATCTTTGATATTTTTCCAACCTTGTTGACCTCGTTATCATATTTTATGCCCAAAGAGAGAACAAACAACAAAACCCCAACATGGTTTTCTGAGATAGAATTTACCTCTTTCGGATCAGCCAGCCTATCCGCTATTGCAGCATCAATGGCATCTTGGGTTCCGGTTCTCTAGCAAGCACTTGGAACCTAAATATCACAAATAATAATAATAATGAATTAGAAATTAGTAATTATTAATAAATAAAATGACAATAAATAGGTAATGAATATAAAATGTACGGTGTGCTGGGTCGTGAACCTAATTCCTATAGAACTTCGTCCATGAATAGCTCCATAAATGGTGTAACTCCAACACCTCTTCCTGTGCCTTACTTAGTTCATTGCACTTTGGGGGCCTGGGCATTTTGGTTATTGTTTGCTGAGGTGATGCAAATAAAATTCAGGACAGGCCAGCAACCCTAAAGATCTTTTCTTGAAGATGCCTCAAAACATGATATAGTATTAGATTTCATTTGATAATTGTAATAAGTCAAATGTGCAGGATTGTATAAAATTCTAGTACATGTGATATTATCTTACAAACTATGTGATCGAATGTGAATCTGACTTATAGGTAGCCGAGGCACGCTAAGGTTCGCAAACTCGCTTGCTTCAAGCACTGACCATAACCTGTTGCTATCTTCTCCATACTGTTTAACAATCTCATCCGTATCAAAACCTATACATCAAACATCAGCCTCATTACTCATGGAGCAATAAGTTGTTTCATAGATTGACATATATAACAATTCGAAAACTGGGAGCAAACTTGTTTGTTCCTACGTTCTCTGTTGAGCTTCATCACAATGGAAGAATCCCCATTTGTGAATGATCACCACGTAAGCAGTATATCGAAACCCTGATCATAAAAATGGCAAAAAAAATAGTTAAAACACACCAAAAAATTAACTAAGTCGAAAAACTGTTTCTACTAACATAGTATAATCAAAAACCAAAATCGAAAGAAAAAAAGACCCAAAATATAAGAACATTCAAAATCAAAAATTTATCATAAAGCCATCAAAAAACACCAACATCATCAAAAGGCAAAACCCCAAAGCTACCAAAAAATTTGAAACAAAGGCTCAGATTTTGCAAATGACAATAAACAATAAATTAAACACTAATTCAAAATTAAAAAGAATTACAACATAAATCAATTCAAAACAAAAACAAAATAAAGCATGAATTGAAAAAATACCTTGTGGTTTAGTTGTGTGTTTTTTGAGAGAGAGATGGTGCATGTTTTTTGGTTTGGTGGGGGAAAATAAAGCGGCAGATGGTTTGTCTATGGGGCTGGAAGATGAGATGAGTTAGATTAGAGTTGTAGCTTGATAGCCTCTTCATCTTCAGATAGATGATTCTTGGTTCTTTTGCATTCATGGTTGCTAGAAGTGGATGGATGGTGCCTTACATTCTTAAAATCGTCAAGGATATTGAATGAGAGGCAATTGTATAGCCTCTTAAAACAGCCAACAATAAATTGGTTTTAATGGGAAAAGTCATAAACATTCCATATTGAATTATTTGTACTGAATCTTTATATATATAAAGATGTTTGAATTATTAGTTGATCATGCTTTTTTTGTCTTTAACCTCGTCTTAATTGCAATCAAAGGTATTTCATAAAAATTATTAAAGGAAAATCCGGTTTCTAAAGAACCGTTTCAAACATACTTAATAAATTATTTAGATTAATTCGCGTCTTGTGTCAGTTTCGAGTCATATGATTGTGATAATTAATCTCAGGTTTTATGCAGTATTTTCTACAGGAAATAACTAATAGATCTGCGTGCAGAATTTTTTTCCAGAAAACGAAGAAGAATTTATTTACAGTGTGTGGGGACGGGGTTAGGATTAAACCTGACGGTGTCACGTCTCCGGCACTTGTAAATTTCGTATTTTCTTTAAATTTTTGAAAATTAATATTGTATAATTTCCAAAATTTGTAATTTTCTTAAAAACATGCAGAAAAGCACGATTACATTAACATATTCATCATATCTTTACTGCTTTTATAGAGTCTAAACCCTAAAAGCTTTGTTGTATATATCATTATCCCGCCAATTTTACGCCAAGTGTAGTTGTTTCTTGTCTTTGATTTTCATGTTACATTTGATGAGAAGAAGCCCAAGAGTTCTTAGGAGTTTCATTGGACGACTCTTGGATGACGATTTAACCAGTTATCATATGTTTTTTCTCCATTATTGAGCAAACCACAGAAGTACTAGTTTCTTTAATCTTTTGTCTTTTCCTTTTATCCGTTTCTGAGTACTTTTAAGAACATTGGGGACAATGTTTAAAATAAGTGTAGGGGGAAATAAACCTTAAAAACTATTCCTTCAATTGCCATTTGCTTTGTCCTTAAACCAATGTGTAATACATCGAAACATAGCGTAGACGGTAATTTGGTCAAAATTTAAATTTTTTTATGACACATACCGATGAAAACCAAGTATTATTAGCGTCTCATGGATAAGAATTATATGACTAGCACAAAAACCTCTAAAAATTTCACCCTAAAAATGTGAGGTTCGCCTTTAGATCTTTAGGAATTCAGGAATCCATTTTTAATACCTAAGATAATTTTACCTTTAGCTTTCTCGAGTTGAGGAAAGAGCAATCATATATGTCGCGTCCATGGATGTGTTCGTGCATATGTGGTTTTGTCGCCTTTTCTGGAGCATTGGTATCGGTTAAAATTATATGAGAGTGTACCGGTAGTGTATTAAATCCTAAAACTTGTTTTTGTGATGCATCCTAAGACTGCATAGTGAGAATTAGGATTTGCTAAATGATAAGAGGCACTAGGATAAACTCATGTTTTAAACCTGTATTTGTTACTAAGGTCACCTTGATCATATAACTATCGCACACCCTTGCCATGCACTCATTTTTAGTGCAGGATTCCTCTAATACACCCTTTCAAGCCTATCCTTTTCATGGTTCTCGTAATTTTTTAGTGGATTCCAGATTATTAATAAAGAGCATTGTTTACACCCAATGTTACACCTAAATCGCCTTAGCCTTCCTTGTATTTACTCGCTTTTAGTACATTATTGTAAACCCAGTTAATTATTGCAGGAGTACATAGTTGCTAAGTCAAGTCATTTATTAGTGTATACAATTTTGGGATGATTGGGAATCATGATAGTTTTTATCTTATGAAGAATTAGGGAAGAAGTCACCTATTACCCCCATTAGAGCTAGATACGCTCCATGTTTTGTTGATCCTTTCGATTCGGGTCTGTAATTAGTTTATTGTAATGAGTTAGCAAAAACTCAAGTGTAGGGGTGTGTTTATAAACCCCAAGTTATCTTTTATCAAAAAAGAGAAAAATAGAAAAGAAAAAGAAAGAGTTGGATGTAGAGTTTGTATATCTTAGTTCGTATATCTTAGTCCTATAGTGGTCGAGTCTTGGCTTATCAACGCCTCAGCATGTATTCTTGTAGTTAATTAACTCGCCACCTTCCATGTATATACTATCCGTTGATGCTGCTGTTTAACCTACACCCGAACATCACAACCCTTTAAAATACCTCTTTGATAGTAATTTATAGTACTTGCGCCTAGCGGTGGAGGTTTGATCCTTTACCTAGCTTATGGTAATTTATATGCTATGACAGGTAATGAGTGTTATTTTCCCGTTTTATATACTGTTATAATTCATTACACTTATGTGAGGTACTAGTATATAATTTTCGTGCTTTAATTACAAGGTCTAGAAGGTTGTGTCGTAAACTATCTTTGAAAAGTAGGTTAAATGCCCCCGATATTGCTATTTTCTAGGTAGAAAAGCCCATTTTCTTGAGGACAAGCAAATCCTAAGTGTAGGGGTATTTGATGAGGTGTCATTTTATACACTTTTTTAGGGTCATTTAACCCCTAAAATCATGGAAATATGCCCAAATTATGTACATAATAGTTCCTTTTTATGTTTTTAGCACTTGGATGGCTAAAAGAAAGAGTTGGATGTAGAGTTTGTATGTCTTAGTTCGTATAACTTATTCCTAGAGTGGTCGAGTCTTCGCTTAGAAATGCCTCAGCATGTATTCTTGTATTTAATTAACTCACCATCACCCTAAATCCACCCAAATATATCCCGTCCATTTTCATTATTATTTAACTTACACCCTAACATCACAACCCTTTAAAGGACCTCTTTGATAGTAATATCTAGTACTTGCGCCTAGCGGTGAAGGTTTGATCATTTACCAAGCCTATGGTAATTTATATGCTACGATATGTAATGAGTGTTATTTTTCCGTTTCCTATACTGTTATAATTCATTATTCAACTGAGAGAAAGAGAGAATCCAAACACTTATCTGAGGTGCTAGTATATAACTTCCATGCTATTAATTACAAGGTCTAGAAGGTTGTGTCGTAAAATATCTTTGAAAAGTAGGTTAAATGCCCACGATATTGCTAATTTCTAGGTAAAAAAGCCCATTTGCTTGAGGACAAGCAAATCCCAAGTGTAGGGGTATTTGATGATGTGTCATTTTATACACTTTTGCGGGGTCATTTAACTCCCTAAATCGTGTAAATATACCAAAATTATGTACTTAATCATTCCTTTTTATGTTTTAGCACTTGGATGGCTTTTGGAAGAAATACACATGGCTTAGGCTCATTTGGAGAAGAAACGGACAAGATTACAACTCTACACCAAATCTCATGAAGAAAATGCGTACAGTGGCTGGAGACGGCGTCATACCCATATGTGACGGCGTCAGGACGAACAAAAGACGGAATCAGAATTTTGATGACGGCGTCAGGATTCAACCGACTTAAAGAAGCCCTAGAAGATTCGGCGGGCGACGACGCCAGGATTATAACGCGACGTCGTCGCGCCCGTTTTCCTATATATACAAACTCGTTTTTAGGGTTTTATGTGTGTAACTTTTAGGAACCGAACCCTATTATTAAAAGTCGATTATAGCAGCTGTTTGGGTCGTTTTTAGGGTGTCGAAACCCTTTTGTATCAGCCTTGAACACATGTTTTAATCAAGTGAAGTCCTCTATCTTTTATCATTCAATATGTCTATGTGTTGTTTGATTATTTATTGTTATTTGCTTCCTTTTAACATGATACGCTAGATCCATTAGTATTTACTTATGATTGCATGAAACTTAGTTTGTAGATCCTTTTAATATTGCTTCTTGTGATGGATGTGCACGTTAGGCTTTAGAAAACTACCTATAAGATATTAAATTGGCATAGACGTCCATAGAAATGCGAGTGTGTAGAAATGATACCATCGGTAACAGTCTTCATACTACCTTACCCCTAATATGGTTGATCTATCTTAAGTGTTTTAATGCATGTAATATACTCTTAGGGGCCTTGTAATAGTCTTCATACTACCTTACATGTGCGTTGCCTTAACGGAATATTACATAGACGGCGGATTCATGTAATCTCTTCATGACCTAAGAAATACTTACACATATCATCACAAGTGCGACAAAGCAATAGGATTAGGAGAAGCAAACTAAGGATTAGTGCATGATTAAGTAAATATGTTCGTTTACCATATAAGTTTTCACCAAAGTAGTTTAGATTTATAATTAGTTTAATTAGCTAAAAACAAAACCAACCTTTTAAAACCTGAATTTTACTTGCTTTATATAAAAATATAAAATACAAAAATAATCTTCTCTCAACTCTTAAACCTCTGTTATATTTTGTTCGAGCCTTCCTAACCTATTCCCTTAGAGAACGATAACAACCCCCGAGTCTTGCCTATACTACACTACAACGGTTAGGTGCTCTGCCTAGGGAGTTGTAAAACTAGTGTGTTTACAACGACCGCATCAAAAACCTATAACATCAAACGATGACTCGTGATGCCACTATTTAGATTTAACAAATATATAACCTTTATATACTACGTGTACGCAACGAAAGGTGTCCCTTATGGGATCTTATTTGACATGTATGTATTAACACATAATAAGCACATAAAATTTCCTAACCTCTTATCAATTGAATTACTAAGACAATTGATTTAAATCTTGATTATTGGTTCTTGATCTTTAACGAAACCCAAAATTGACTAACGGAAGTCACCTTTATGGTTGCTCACACTACACGTTAAACGAGAACGGTGAATGGTAGTTCTTGTCACGAAAACACACAACGGAACACGGTGTTCTTATGTTATTGAAATAAGTCGATCGAAACAAATCCTTTGGGAATTTTAGTTGTTGCCGATCGAATGTAACAAAAAAGAAGGGAGAAAACTAATTTTATGTTTAGGGTTTTGGTATGTGTTTGTGTCATGTGATTTTGAAAGCCAATGGGGTGTTTATATAGCCCTTAGAACTTGTTCTCCAAGTCACATACCAACACCTCCTCTAGTTTCACATAATCGACACTCTCTTCCCCTCCTATACCCTTTAGTCGGCCGGCCTTTACCAAACACCCTACGGGTTTGGTTTTCGTACTAATAAGTCTCTCACTCATTTATTAACGCCTATTAGTTAGTTATTTCGTCTAACAACATAATTAACGACCATTTATTATTTCGTGATTTAATATAATTAATATATTACGATAAATACATTACTTATATTAATAAAACTGTAATAACCAAAACAAAATTAACTACATATTAATTGTTATAAATGAACATTAATACTATTAAGTGAGACAAATAAAATTCATTAACTTAAAACTAGGATACATACGTGTTAATACCATTTATGAAACAATAAGAAAATTCTTACAAACTAGTAATAACAAAAATTGATATCTATTAAACATCAAGAAGGAAACTGTTACATATAATATTTAGGGAAGTCGTAAGCCATGTCCTAAATGAAGTTATAAAACATTTTACATTAAGATTATTAATGGGATACTCTATCAAATGTTAGGAACCATATGGGCTAATACTAATTGGAATGCACTTAATAATAGTGATCAGTTACAACCCGTAAATACATATAGCCTATAAATTAGATATCAAAACGTCATAAAGTAAAACCCTAAACCACTTCTTAAGAATTGAACGACAAGCTTTGAAGCATCAGAGAGTATATCATTTTCTTATCCATGCTCACTAGTTCACCAGAAACATAAGGTATATATCTGATCTTAAAACTTAAAAGTATTTTGTAGAAAATATTAGAAAACTGTTTTCTCATAATTGCTTAAATGGTGGAGATACCATTTGTAATTTTGTTCCTTGATTTCATTGATAGCAAATGGCTCTACCGGTTTAGTTACTTTTTGTTAGTGAACAAACCCAATTATACTCACTAAATATTATCTACGATGCATAAATTAGGCTTTGAACTTACTTTTTGTTTAATAAATGTGTAGTATCCCTGGTAGTGTGCAAATCATATCTTTTAATTACTTCTTATTTAGTGGTTTTATTAGCCTACTGAAACAAGCTAAGTACAAATATAGGGAAATATTACTTATACTTGATCACTTGGTAGAAAAATATATACAAGTAGAGTCATATGCATCATAAACTTGTAGTGTTCAAAGAGTCAAAGTACCTCTTAAACACAAGTATTGTTTTGATACAAATACATGAACCACATTTTAGAATAGCTTAGTGGCGTCATACGGATTGAAATGACACCACTTAGTTATTCTAAAATGTAGTTCATGTATTTGTATCAAAACAATACTTATGTTTAGGAGATACTTTGACTCTTCAAAAGAACTGTTTGAACACTACAGGTTTATCATGCATATGACTCTACTTGTATAAAATTTTCTACAAAGTGATCAAGTATAAGTAATAATGCCTTATATTTGTACTTAGCTTATTTCAGTGGGCTAATAAAACCACTATAAATAAGAAGTAATTTAAACATAAGGTTTGCACACTACCAGGGATACTACACATTTATTAAACGAAAAGTGAGTTCAAAGCCTAATTTATGCATCGTAGATAATATTTAGTGAGTATAATTAGGTTTGTTCACTAACAAAAAGTAACTAAATTGGTAGAACCATTTGATATCAATGAAATCAAGGAGTAAACAAAATTCCAAATGGTATTTACACCATTTAAGCAATTATGAGAAAACAGTTTTCTAATATTTTCTACAAAATACTTTTAAGTTCGAAGATCAGATATATACCTTATGTTTCTAGTGAACTAGTGAGCATGGATAAGAAAACGATATACTCTCTGATGCTTCAAAGCTTGTTGTTCAATTCTTAAGAAGTGGTTTAAGGTTTTACTTTATGAGATTTTGATATCTAATTTATGGGCTATATGTATTTACGGGTTGTAACTTATCACTATTATTAAGTGCATTCCAATTAGTATTAGCCCATCTGGTTCCTAACATATGATAGAGTAGCCCTAATCTTAATGTAAAACGTTTCATAACTTCATTTAGGACGTGGCTTATGACTTCCTTAAATATTATATGTAATAGTTTCCTTCTTGATGTTTAATAGATATTAATTATTGTTATTACTAGTTTGTAACAAAAAAAAATTTTGTTTCATAGATGGTATTAACACGTATGTATCCTAGTTTTAATTTAATGAATTTTATTTGTCTCACTTAATAGTATTAATGTTCATTTATAACTATAAATATGTAGTTAATTTTGTTTCAGGTATTACAACTCTACCTCCCTAAAAGAAGATCTTGTCCCCGAGATCAAACCAAATTTCAAAACGAAACACTTAGTAGATGCCAATGGAAGTAAGAATGAATTCTAGTAGTGTAGATAACTATTTGCGATGCATGAGAATGGCATAGACTATCATCATATATTCAACCAAAATATGGCACGAACTCATTAATTAATAGGCGGTACCTCGTGTATTCTCGAATTGATTTGCTGTTATGGCAAAGGCCATTCCTCTAGTATTCTTTGGGGTATCATCCTTATCATCTCCTCCACTTCTCTTGCGATCTTTACTTTTGCAATCTTTTGCTCGGTTCCTAAAACCACCACAAATAAAACAGGCTCCAGTGGCTTTATAGCAAGTGTTTGACATGTGACGTTTCCCACAGATTGTGCACTCGGTAATTGGAGCGGAATCTGAATACGAAGCATTGGAACATCTTACATAACGATTTTGGTCTCGTTCATTGCCTTGTTGAGTATTTTGGCGCCATTGATTCCTATAGTTATTCCTTTGTTTTCTCGAGCGTGCCTCATTCTCATCTTGTTCATCTTATCGGGTTATCTTTTTGTTGTCATTTTGAGTCGATGCCAACATTTCCTTTTGCAAGATCTTAATATTCCTTGCAGCATTAGCAGCTTCCGCCACATCAGAAAATTCCATGTTGA
Organism: Tanacetum coccineum; assembly: GCA_026074375.1. Taxonomy (NCBI): domain Eukaryota; kingdom Viridiplantae; phylum Streptophyta; class Magnoliopsida; order Asterales; family Asteraceae; genus Tanacetum; species Tanacetum coccineum. Next base: position 3,903 of record BQNB010162323.1, on the reverse strand, counting down.
CAAGTTTATCACGAGCTATATCATTTAGTACCCATTTGAAATTCCTAGCTTGTTCCTCTGGCGTGCCTGCCTTAGCACCTAAAAAGCCAGCCAGTCTAACAAACCTTGTCATAAACTCTGGTGGTCTCACCACCATCTATGTGACGGATTGATTTGTATTCCAATAATTAATACATAGAAATCTGACTAGTACTATCGCATACTTATTTTTGTTTATTAAACTAGTATTTTTGTACCAAGTGACCTGCATGTTTACGTATCAATCCATATGACGCCACTTACTTATTCTAAAATGTGGTTCATGTATTTGTATCAAAACAATACTTATGTTTAGGAGGTACTCTGACTCTTTGAAAGAACTGTTTGAACACTACAGGTTTATCATGCATATGACTCTACTTGTATATTTTTTTTACCAAGTGATCAAGTATAAGTAATAATGCCTTATATTTGTACTTAGCTTGTTTCGGTAGGCTAATAAAACCACTATAAATAAGAAGTAATTTAAACATAAGGTTTGCACACTACTAGTGATACTACACATTTATTAAACAAAAAGTGAGTTCAAAGCCTAATTTATGCATCGTAGATAATATTTAGTAAGTATAATTGGGTTTGTTCACTAACAAAAAGTAACTAAACTCGTAGGGTCATTTGCTATTAATTAAATCAAGGAGTAAACAAAATTACAAATGGTATCTACACCATTTAAGCAATTATGAGAAAACAGTTTTCTAATATTTTCTACAAAATACTTTTAAGTTCTAAGATCAGATATATACCTTATGTTTCTAGTGAACTAGTGAGCGTAGATAAGAAAACGATCTACTCTCTGATGCTTCAAAGCTTGCCTTTCAATTCTTAAGAAGTGGTTTAGGGTTTTACTTTATGAGGTTTTGATATCTAATTTAATTTATACAGGTTATATGTATTTACGGGTTGTAACTGATCACTATTATTAAGTGCATTCCAATTAGTATTAGCCCATATGGTTCCTAACATTTGACAGAGTAACCCATTAATAATCTTAATGTAAAACGTGTCATAACTTCATTTAGGACTTGGCTTACGACTTCCCTAAATATTATATGTAACAATTTCCTTCTTGATGTTTAATAGATATTAATTATTGTTATTACTAGTTTGTAAGAATTTTCTTTTTGTTTCATAGATGGTATTAACATGTATGTATCCTAGTTTTAAGTTAATAAATTTTATTTATCTCACTTAATAGTATTAACAAGGTTTGTAACCTGCGCTTCGCTGCGAAGCGCGGGATTTTCCGTTTTTGTTGTCGTAGTCTTTGTGTTGTTTGTTTGCATTTTCAATATCACGTAATCACTCTCGTAACGCAGTGGCAAATACTCCTATATAAATATACCATCATATACATAGTTAAAAATAACAAAATTGTGTTTGTGTATTCACTCTAGACGCAATCTGCTGCAGGAATAAACTGCTTACCTTACATTTACGACAGAAATAAAGTACAATGTCAAAATACATCATGTTTATTAATGATATAAACATACATTATAAGCGCGCCAAAACCTTATACATTTTCTAGTCTTCGTATAGAACTAACAACATCTGGACTTTCTAAACAAAAAACATTTTCATTTGAGTGGTACTTGGTCGACTCGGATGGTAAAGTCGGTAGCCGAGCCCAAAAAATTGCAAAAACAACCTCTTTCTTAGCTAATTTAGTTGTGCCATCTCATAAAGTTGTCTCGACTGGTTTTCTGCTGAAAGATACGTAGAGAAGTGCTGTAAGATACACATTCTAAAATCACCATATAAGATGCTTTAAAAGGTGAGAATATGTGCTCTTACACTTAGTTCATGTCAAAAAAAGCGAAATTAGACAACATTTGGTGAAGCTTTCTAAGTTGTAAAAATCTCCAGGGATGCAAACAGATACTATAGA
>BQNB010162322.1:0-14574 GCA_026074375.1 Tanacetum coccineum | reverse complement strand
AGTAGCGGCATCCTCTAACAAAATCGCTAGCCCCTGGGGAACAACGGTAGGCGCGGATACATGAATACCGTCAGATATGGCGTGGTGAGTGGAACCAATCCCATGGGTGTGGCAGACCACCTTGCATTTCTTTTTCTTTTCTGCCTGGTTTATGTTAGCTGCAATGGCATCCTCCAACATGATCTCTTCTTTGACGGCCCAAGGACCTTTAGGATTTCGTACCTCGGGGTACACGAGAATCTTTAGTTGTGAGAAGCTCGGGCGGAGATCACGAATCCGCTGAGGGGCATCTTCCCCAGTATCACCCTCTAAATGCAGGGATGCCATGATTAGCTCTATTGGGGCATCTTTTAGCCTCTCTAGTTAATCCACCATCGGATATTCTAGATCCTTCAAGTCTTTGAGGGCTTTGATTAACTTATCATTGGCCTCCGGGTCATATGCCTCAACATCCACTAAGTCTCGGCTGGTCTTCCTATGCTCTATACTGTATTTCAGGACTTCGCTCATCCCCTTAGCGATCCCAGCGGATACGATATTGGCAAATACCTGCCTCAGTTCCGTCGACTCAGCACACTTCATGACAGCTAGGCGTATACCGTGCCCGATAACCCATCAGTGGCCTGCGATCACCGTCAGCATATGAGGGTACAACTCCTCATCAAAATCTATGCTCAGCGCATCCAATCGTACATCCATCTCCGCGCACCGCTGCTCAACCCTGGCATCTTCATATTTCTTGAACTCCTCAAAAGTGGCCTTTATTTTTTCCTCGCCCGTGATCTGTGCTTGAAGGTTGGACACCTGCTGAGATAATTGATTATTATTAACTTGGAGGTCTGAAAACCGGACGCGGAGGCTTTCTAATTCCTTGGTCAGTTCAGTGTTCTTAGCCTCCGCGGCCTTCTTTATATCAGCCTCAGCCTCCAGCAGGGTCTCCAAGTTCTTTGTCTGAGTACGGAGGCCATACACTTCCTTTTTAGTAGCCCTGAGGGATTTAACTTCTTGATCAAGCTTCTTTATCTCTTCCTCCCTCACTTGGATCCTCTGATCTCGTCTGGCTATCTTGGCCCTGGCCTTTTTCAACAACCTGACCTCTTGCTTAAACCTTAACCTCAGTTGAGAACCCATAGCCACTTGCCATGCCAGGTTCATGTTATATTAGCTAAGGAAGTCTGCATTGGGCAAGTGGCGCAGCTCAGAGAAATACCCCGGTGGCGCTATGTGATCCACTGTGTCTTGGCACGCAGCTGGGGTGTCTAGGCGGAAGTCATTAGTTACGCCCCACCCCGGTTGATAGATACCCCCCGGTGACCCAACCACGGAAGGAACGGAGGTTGATTTCCCTGAATCTAGACTCCCCACAGATAACTAGACGTTAACCTCTGTGGTAGCAACATGTTCGGTGGGGATCTCGGTAGCCGTTCCCCTAGAAGATCTGCATTCACATGATGAGGCACATATGATCTGTTAGTATTACTCCCTCACAAAACCATGTATAAGAAGGAACATGTTAGAACTGAATCACTTACTGGGCAATGTCTTGCTCGGGGTACTGTTGTGGTTTCGCGTACGGCAGCGGATCCGGGTCACTCACACTCTTCGCAGCAGTTGAAGCGCCCTGTGCAGAAGGTATGGAGGAGATGGAGCCCGCACCTAAACCCATTGCAGCTAGGGATTTCCCTTTGTAGGCACTATGTGCGGGGCTGGACACATGATCTTTCCTCAACACCTTGGGCGACGCATTCGCCTTTGCCTCATCATTAGCTCTTTTGCGACGCATCTGCTTTCGCCTTTTGTTTACGGGGGGGCCCCATGGTAGCCACCTCTTCCTCCAGACCTATTTCTGGTATGACCTCCGTGGTCGTTGCATGTCCTACAAGGGGGATTTCCCGCGATAGTTCATCCTGTATCTGCTCCTCTGTCCCGACTCTCTTAGTATTTGAAGTAGGAAGGTCTTTGTCGGTAAAATACAGTGGTGATTTCTCCACAGTGGAGGGTGTTCCGGAGGATCCCGATGCCCCGGTTATGTCCATGTCTATCGATTGGCCGTGGCAGTCAATAGCGGCACCTCATGGGCGGCGCGGGGTCGGGTCCCGGTCTTCACCTTGGCACGATTCGGGGCACTAATCAAATTGAACAAGTCCATCTCTGCATTCAAAAAAGGATTGTTAGTATATATTCATAAATACAAGAAAAGTAAACAAATATTATAAAACACTCCACCCTGTCATACGTCGATAGAGAAATGTAGATTGATATGTGAGAAATCACATATCCTTTTTGTATCAAAACAAACCCCTAAATATGATGAAAATGTGCATAATTATACTTGTATATGTGTATTTTGTCTTTTGTGAATGTGTAGGTACGGATATTGCAAAAATCATAAGAAAATAGCCAAAACCGGACAAAAACGGACACGAGAACAGAAAGAGTACACAAGAACCGGGAATTTATCAAGCTAAGGTCAACAACAGTCAACCATTGGTCAACCCACAAGATGACAAAACCTTCAAAATACCAAATGAGCCCTTATTGTTAAACCATTTTCACCAAAAGTTCCTTATTCCCAATAACACCATTAAGTCTTTGTTAATTAAGGACTACCGTCTTTAGATCCAAATCATATAACCTTACCCTTTAACTTTAAACCGAGCCCAAATAAAAAACCATGCCCAATTCCCTTTAACCAAGCCCAAGTCAACGCCCCTTTATCCCCAGTCAAACGAGTCAAACAAAGATAAATAAAGAAAAAGGGCGCGTAAATCAGTTGTTACTATTTACCCGTCTTCCCCAATTAACCCTAAGTCAAAAACAATGAGTAAAAACCTACTCCCATTTAATTAACTTATGTGGCTCTAAGATTCGAGTACTATGCTCCAGCTTGGCAAAGAGAAGCGTCATCAAAGGCTCATGATTGGCTAGCTCTCACAAGGAATTACACGTGTACATCAAACAAACACACCATAGCAAGGCATTTTACACTGAAATCAATGTAAAAGAAGCACAAGCCTCCAAGGAAGTTAGATTGCCACGCTGGCAATCCGTGTGCTCTATTTTCAATCCAACGGCCTAAAATCAGGATCCAATGATTAGAAGAAAGGAATGGTCAATATTAAAGATACCAAGAGGAGCATGTGTGAGCCTAGAACCTTCCCTCTTGGCCTATAAAAGGAGCCTCAACCTCACTCATAGACGATATCTAGCTTTAGTGTAGTTTTAGAATAAATTTTAACTTATGCAATTTTTAGCTTAATGTATCGTTTTTAATTCTGTTTTCAGCTAATGTAATCTCATTTTCAAGTTTGTACTCAGTCTTTAATTCAATAAAAGTTTAGTTTACTCTTTGTTTAATTTACAATTCAAGTTTTTCATTTAAATGCATTATGATTTTATAAGCTCTTTTATACTCTGTTAAAGCTCAATAAGCTCTCAAATTCATTCATAAGCTAATAGATAACTCAGTTAAGCTCACAAAAGCTTAACTGAGCTTTTTCTTACTCAAATCCACAATCAAATTACCTCAGCTTTTATTTGGAAGGGAAACCAGACATGGAAGGGTTTCCAAGACCACACCAGCTTTAAGCTGGAGCTTGTTGAGTAGCTCCTCGAGCAATTTATTAAGCCTTGCTTAAGCTAAGGCTTTTGTAAGTTCTATTTGTCATTTTAAAGCTTTAAATCTGCAAAATAGCTTAATACTGCTTATTACTTGCTTATTACTGTTTAGATTTGCTTAATATTGCTTATTATAGTTGTTATATAGTATTTGAGTTCAATTGTTAGTGTAGATCTTAAGTTTCATGTATTTGTTCTTAAAACAGTTGAAAAACCAAAAATATTAGCATAATTAGTTAGCTTATTACTTTTGCTTATTTGTCTGTTAAAAATCTGTTCATTAGGTTTCATAAAAACGCCTTTAATCATCTGGTAATCTTTTAGTTTGGAGACTTTAAAAAATATAAAAAAAATAATTAATATTTAAATTAAAGTTTATATAATAATAATAATAAATAATATATGAATAAATAATAATTATAAAAAAATAAATTAAAAAAATTCTGATTTCATAGCTAAAAATGGGTTTGAGCAAAATAAAGGGGTGTTTGGCATTAGACAGCACTAACTTTAGTTAGTGCTGTCACAGGTTATTTAGTCCTTTACTTTGATCTTAAATTTCATACGGAAGTTTATGAGGTTAGGTTTTAAGGTTTTGATTAGAGTTTATCAGCTTTTAATTTGAATTAGCATAAGTTGTTAGCATCTGTGGTCCTTAGTTCTGCTCATTAGGTTCATCTAGCTTAAATTGGTTTCTAGTTGTTCATATTGCTTTCATTATTCTTAATTTGGTTTTTAAATAGTGTTAGAACAAAATACTTAGGCCAGCACATATTTGGTTATAAATTTGCCAACTGCATCAGCAAGTAAACAGGCCTTGAGGCCATTTTCCAGATCAAAATTCAGCAGGTTAAAGTTTGAGTTAGCTTTTAATTTTCAGAGCATAAGTAGATTTTAGGTAATACTATGTTGGGAATTAAAGATTCCTTGATAATGTTTGAACTAATGAAACAGGAGGGACTAAATCAACATAATAAAGATTCTACAAAAAATGGAAGATTGTAGATGATATGGTCAATGATATAAAGATCAGGATTGATATTCAAATGATTTAGTTTCCTTATAATATTAAATGTGTTGACTAGGAAGGTTGAATACTTATGGAAAGTATTAATAAGTATTAAATATGATGAGTAGGTTACAAGGTTTATTAGGAAAGCATTAAATGCATTAATGTATAATACTTAGGAAAGTATTAAATGTGTTGTAACCTACTAGGACTCCTTGTACTATAAAAGGAGGTCCTAGGGTGTAGAGAAAACACATCAATCTCTACACAATCATCATATACATGTTTTATAGTTAGTTCATAGCTTCAAGGTTGTAAACCATGTTACTATTCAGAGTAACCGTATTCAATATATTAAGGCTGAAAGTTTGGTTTATTGTTATTATTCTTCTTAGTATCACAACCTAGTTTCTGCATGATCTTCATATCTTTAACCATATCTTCTACAATCTTCTATCTTTTGTAGAATCTTCATTATGTTGATTTAGTCCCTCCTGTTTCATTAGTTCAAACATTATCAAGGAATACTTAATTCCCAACAATCCTCCCCTAAACTTGATATTCATCTTGTTAATCATCAAGTTTCTTGAATGAAAGATTCCTAACAGATTTTAACCATTTGAATCAATTTCTTTTCATTGCAATCTCTAATAAAATGATGTTTGATCTCTATATGCTTAGTTTTTGAATGAAAAACAAGATTTTTAATTATGCAAATAGTATTGTTATTGTTAATAAAGATCTTAGTATGCATAAAATTGTACCCATAATCAAGTAGTTGATTCTGAATCCAAAGCACTTGTCCACAGCAACTTAAAGCAGCCACATACTCAGCTTCTGTTGTAGAATTTGTAACCACTGTCTGTTTCTTGCACTGCCATGATATTAATCTACATCCAAGGAATTGACAACCTCCTGTTGTAGACTTCCTATCCAAGCTTGCTCCAGCATAATCACTATTAGTGTATGCTACCAAATCAAAAGGAGAATCTTTTGGATACCAAAGGCCCAATTTTGGTTGACCTTTTAAATACCTAAAAATCCTTTTCACAACATGAGGATGTGAAACCTTTAGATTGACTTGGTATCTAGCACATGCACACACTACAAAAATGATGTCAGGTCTTGAAGATGTAAGATACATCAATGAACTAATCATTGACCTATACATATGAATATCCACTTCTTCACCACTTTCATCCTTGAGTAGAGGCTTTTGAGTTCCATTGGTGTGCTTGCAGTCTTGACTTCTATAAACCTAAATTTCTTTAAAATTTCATCAACGTATTTATCTTGACTAATAAATATTCCATCCTTCTTCTGCTGCAGTTGTAATCCCAAGAAGAATGTAAGTTCTCCCATGAAACTCATCTAAAATTTATCATGTATCAACTTCTCAAATGCATTGCATAGCTCCTTCTTTGTTGAACCAAATATGATATCATCCACATAAACTTGGACCAGTAAAATATCACCAATGTGCCTTTTGATGAATAAGGTCTTGTCAATTTTCCCTCTTTTGGAGTTCCCTCCAAAAGCAACATATCCTCCATCTATCTCTTCATAGTTTGTAAGATAGGACATGTTCCCTGTCATGTGCCTTGAGAATCCACTATCAATCACTCCTTGATCCTGTAAATCCATTTGTTGATTGCCCTGCACATTAAATAAGAAAATTAGTTTCTTTTGGGGACCCAAGCCATTACTGACTTGGATCTGCCTTATACATCAACATAATCAAACTTTTTTAGGGTGATTGATGCACTGTTGTGTTTAGAAACATGATCTAAAACTTTATGCTTTGGTTTCTAAACCCAACAAGCTGAGGACTTAACAACATTAAATTATTTCCCTTAACAGCATTAACTACTCCTTTTGGCATAGCAATATTTTTATCCCTAACAGTATTAACCCTTTCCATTTGGTAAATCCACTAAAGTCCAAACTTCTTGTAACTTGAATTGTAGAAGCTCTTCCTGCATAGCCTCTATCCAGCTTGGATCCTTTAATGCATGAATTACCTTTTTGGGTTCTTCTTGTGATAAAAAGCAAGCAAACAAGCAGTTTTGAAGGTCTTTATGGTTTGTTCTTTGTTGAATAGTACTAACAAACCCATGTTCCTTCAAATTCTTTGACATCTTTCTTGTTTGTGTAGCTGATTGCAAATCTCCAATCACTTGATCAAGAGGATGATCTTTATGAATTCTTGTAGTTGGATTAGGACTGACTTGGATTGTTGTATCCAAATTGTTCATGTCAGCCACTACACCATCATCTTCATCATCTCTTGAGAAGTCAAATATGCTATCATCTTCCAAAGCAGGCATATTTGGATCAAATGGAAGTTCAATGCTTGTTTTTCCACCAACAGCATTAACCTCATTTGTGCCAGCAGCATTAACAGTTGAACTAACAGTATTAACATTACCAGCAGTATTAACATTGTTAGTGTTGTTAACATTATCTTCCTTCTCTTGATCTTTACATTCACTATCTTTTCTTGGATCTTCATCAACCTTCTTTCCATCATCACTTGAAGGTTTGGATCCATCATCATGAGAACTCTTTGGATCTTGGGAATATGGTGGATCAGCAGTCCATAATGGTAGCAAAATGTAATCTTTGACAGGTTCTGTCTCCTTTCTAGCTTGACCTGCATTATCACTTGCTTTTGTACCTGCAAAACCATTAGACTGTGTACCTGCAACAATTGGCTCATAATTCATTGTTCTTGTTAGTGCATCAATATCAAATAGCCAATCTAGTCCACTACCTACAACATTAGGTGTACTCTCACTAAACCTAATATGCAAGTTTTCTTCCACTATCCTTGTTCTACTATTAAATACTCTAAAGGCTTTACTATTCAAAGAGTATCCAACAAAGAAACCTTCATCAGCCTTACCATTAAATTTGCCTAAGTGATCTATGGTATTGAGAATGGTAACAGGACACCCAAATGGTCTCATAAAACTTAAAGTTGGTGTTCTACCATGAAAAAGTTCATATGGGGTCTTGTTATGAGGCTTAACTACTAACACTCTATTTTGCACATAGCAAGCAGTATTAACTGCTTTTGCCTAAAAAGTAGTTGGCAACTTAGAATCAGCTAGCATAGTCCTAGCAGCCTCAATTAGTGTCTTATTCCTCCTCTCAGCAACTCCATTTTGTTGAGGAGTTCTAGCTACACTAAATTGTCTCAAAATACCCTTCATCTCACAAAACTGATTCATTTCTCTGTTTTTGAACTCAGTTCCATTATCACATCTAATCACCTTAACCTTGTGATCTACTAGATTTTCTATCCCAGTTATAAAGGACTTAAGAATGCCACTAGTCTCATCCTTAGTAGCTAGAAAGAAAACCCATGTAAACCTACTGTAATCATCTGTGACAACTAGGCAATACATTTTCTTCTTAAGGCTTTTTACAAATGTTGGACCAAACAAGTCCATATGCAACAAATGTAAAGGAAGACTGATTGAGTTCTCTGTTTTGGACTTACAAGAGGCTCTGTGCTGCTTTCCTTTTTGACAAGCAACACAGGTTTGATCATTTTCAAAAAGTTTGGAAGGTAAACCTCTTACAAGATTTCCCTTAACCAATTTATTCATGGTTTTAAAATTTAAGTGACCTAGCCTTCTATGCCAAAGTTTAGATTCATCATATGTGGCTTTTGCAAAAAGGCAAGTTAAACCTCCTTTAGGAACTATGTTCTTTAAATCAACACTATACATATTGTTCTTTCTAGGAACTCTAAGTAAAACTTGACTTTCATCAATTAACTTAAAGTTTAGAGATAAAACAATACATTCAGTGTCATTAAAAAAGAGCCACTATTCTTTTTATACACATTTGTGAAACACTAAAGATGTTAAACTTTAACTCTCTCACAAAATACACATTTTCAAAATCTAGATTACCAGTTTTAATGGTACATTTTCTTGTGATTTTCCCTCCTTTGGGGTTCCCTCCAAAAGCAACATATCCTCCATCTATCTCTTCATAGTCTGTAAGATAGGACATGTTCCATATCATGTGCCTTGAGCATCCACTATCAATCACTCATTGATCCTGTAAATCCATTTATGGATTGCCTTGCACATTAGATAAGAAAATCAGTTTCTTTTTGGGGACCATATCGCCATCATGACTTGGGATCTGCCTTTGTGCTGAATATAATCAAACTTTTTTAGGGTGATTGATGCACTGTTGTGTTTAGAAACATGGTCTAAAATTTTGCTTGGTTTCCAAACCCAACAAGCTGAGGCCTTAACAACATTAAAATTATTTCTCTTAACAGCATTAACTAACTGCACTTTTGGCAATTGCAGTATTAATTTTTACTCCCATAACAGTATTAAACTTTTGATTATTTATTATGTATTTAAATTGTTGTGTTCTTATGAATGGGCCTCTTAACAGTTGAATATGCTGATTTAGAAAGATACAACATTCATCTAGCAGCATTCACTGTTATTTTTAAGTGAGCAACATTAACTTGTCTAGAAGTATTAACCAATACTGTTGTTTTTGAAATATTTCGTCTAGCAGTATTAATTGATACTAACCTAGACTTTATTAGTACTGCTCTTGGAACCATGTTCTTTTTAGCACAGGGGTAAGTCTTTTTAGCAAAGTTTTGATGATTCACCCTTTGAGCATTGTTCCAAATAGGTTTTATCATCCTTTGATTTTGAAACTATTTTTGATGGTAATTGCAATCAACCTGTAAATGATCAAAGCTTCCACACATATAACAAGCCTTATTAAATATCTCAAAATTGATTCCTAGTTTTTGAGACATCATATTATTCTAATTTCTTTGATTGCCTCTTAGACTGTGAGTGTTTTGCCTATGTTGCTCAACTTATTTAACAGTTTTCCAAGTAGTTTTTTTGTTATTTAGATTTGACAAACTCTTTCTATCTTAGCAATACTAGGCTTAACTATTTTCTTCTCAGTTTTAGTTTGAGACACATTTTCTTCCTCACTATCTGACACCCAATCTTCAATAATTGGAGAACATCAGACTTTCTGTTCTTAACTACAGGCTTATTAACAAACTCATCTAAACTAGTAAAAGACAAGTCAGGTGTTGGAGGCATGAAGTTTCCTGTGTAGGGAGGTGGAACTGCATTATAGCCTAAGCCTTTCTTGCAGTTGTCAACAATCTGACTTTCTATGAGTTTGTTTAAGCTTTTAGATGCATTTTCAAATTTGTCTACATTAAATTGAATTCCATCTTTTTCTTTTTGAAGCTATTGCTCAGATTCTTCCTGAGCTCTCTGATAGCTATATCTTTAAATTTAATTTCAAATTTTAAGACCTTTATATCTTGTGAATAAATAGACTCATTTGCCTTATAAACTTTAAGTTTCTCTTCTACTGACTCTAATCCTGACTTATAAGCTAGAACCATTAACTCAGATTTCTTAAAATCTTTATGTAGTTGATCATATTGAGATTTAATAGTTTTAACAGTTTTCAAACAAGATTTTGAACAATTTGTATTGTTAGATACCTCTGAGTCAGAACTTGAAGATGAGAAAGCCATGAGTGAGTGCATAATTAGGTCCTTCCTCTGCCTGATCACTCCAGTCATACCCACCAAGACCATCACATGACACCAAAGCTGTAGAAGTGGATGTTTCTACAGGCACAGTCCTTCTTATGCTTTCCTTGTTCTTATAGTCTTGATTTCTTGGAGCTCTGCATTCCCTGGCAAAATGTCCCTTTTGTGTCAGTTGTATCACTCCACTTTAGACTTATCAAAGCCAACAAACTCATTGCCATTGATAGTAGGCTTCCTACCTGTATTCTTTAAAAACTTACTAGCCCTAATAGTCAACATAGCCATTTGCCATCTCAAATCCATCTCTTCCAAATCATCTGGATGGATTTGTTGCAAGTCCTCATGTGCAAGTTAAGGATTATTTGGTTGACTAGCAATGAATGCACAAATAACAGCATCACTCAAGTTGTTAATATTAGAAGCATTAACTTGAGTATTAGCAACAGAAACTCCATTAGTAGTATTAACTGCTTGAGCAGTACTAACTGTTCCATTAGTGCATCCATAGGATTTGGGCACAACATCTAGATATCGCGATGTATTTAGCATCTGTAGATGAGATGGACGTGCTAGTTTGCTTCTTTGATGACCAGCTTACTAACATGTCACCAAGGAACTGAGCACTGCCAGATGTACTTCTTCGAGTGTCTTGACAACCTGCATGATCTGCGTCTGTGTATGTTGTTAGTACCATGGCGGAGTCTTTTGGATACCAAAAACCCATATTTATGGTTCCTTGGAGATACCGAAAGACCCGTTTAACTGCTTCAAGGTGCTTTTTAGTGGGCTTAGATTTATATCTAGCACACATGCACACAACAAAAACTAGGTCAGGTCTACTGGCTGTGAGATACATCAGGGACCCAATCATACTGGTATATTGGGTCTCGTCAACAGGGATCCCTGAGAGGTCCTCATCCAGTTTTGTTCGCTCCACCATGAGAATGTCAACAGGGTCACTTTTATGAAGATCAAATTTCTTTAAAATCTCATTAGCATATTTAGATTGATTTATGAAAATGCCTCTAGGATTCTGAGAAATTTGTAAGCCTAAGAAAAAGGATATTTGGCCCATCATCGACATTTAAAATTTAGAGCTCATTTCAGTAGAAAAATGGTCACAGTCTGTGGGATCGGTCGAGGCAAATATTATATCATCAACATATATTTGAACATGAAGAGTGTGTTTGCCTGTTTTCCGAATGAACAAGGTTGGATCGACCACACCCTTGGAGAATCCTTGTGCCAGAAGAAACTTCGACAAAGTGTCATACCACGCCCGGGGTGCCTGCTTTAACCCGTAAAGAGCTTTCTTCAGACGGTAGACATGATGTGGACGATCAGGGTCAACGAAGCCTTCAGGTTGGCTAACATAGACTACTTCTTTAAGCTCACCATTTAAGAATGCAGTTTTCACGTCCATTTTATAAACTGTTATGTTTTTGCTGGCAGCACTGGCAAGAAATATTCTGATAGCTTCAAGTCTGGCGACCGGGGCGAAGGATTCTTCAAAATCAAGACCTTCTTCTTGACGATATCCTTTCGCTACAAGACGTGCCTTGTTTTTCAACACGTCACCATACTCGTCAAGTTTCACCTTATAAATCCACTTGAGAGCAATAATCATTGCACAGTCCGGAGGTGGCACTAATTCCGATATGTACAGTCAATCAAATTCATGGATTTCATCTTGCATGGCTTAAAACCGGTAGTCTTCAATAACAACAGATTTGAAGTTTTTCGGTTCGACTTTGGACAGTACTGAATTGTAGAGGCACCACAAAGCATCTGTAGCAAGCTGCTTCCGAGTGGATACCAGTCGAGAAGGGTCCCCAATAATATTATCAATAGGATGAGAGGCGGTCCATTTTCGGAGATGTTCATGAGACTGAGTGGTTTGGTTGGATTCAGTTATCGCGATTACCCTAGAAGATGATGCTTCAGAGTTCTGATCTGGGGCGAACACATTAACAAATGGTTCGGGATCAGTCACAGCAAAAGGATTTACTTCAAACGAATGCTTAGCTGCAACACCTTAATGTACTGAAGAGGATTGATGATCCGAAGATGATGGTGAATGACTTCCCGATGGTGGCTTTTGATAAATGGGGATGGATACTGATGGACCGGTAGGGTTGATTGGAGCTTGAGCTGCAGGAGAAGGGGGTACCAGACGATCAACCGTGGAAGACTTAAAATCTTCATCAAACATAGGCTGGAATAAAATCTCCAGTTCCTTATTGGTAGAAGGTACATAAGGTGCTGCAGGAGGAGGATTGGGTACGAGCCCTGAACTGATAGGTCCAGGCGTCAAAAGGTTAGGTGCGGGTCCTAGACTGGAGTGTACAGAAGCCGTATGACCATTTTTAAAACATCAATCAACATGTAGTTTATTCACACTTCTACCCCACAAAAATTGCATATGAGGTTGCTATTTTTTGATTGAACACGTGAATAAGACTACAATCAAAGGTACGTTGATTCACTTGATGACAGAACAAGCATAGGAAAAACATGAAGGTTGTTGATGAGAATGGTAAAAAACAAGAAGATTTCTCTTCTTACAATGATAAAGCGCACTGAAGCGTACTCCTTTCTTTACTTTGAGGAACGGGGCCTGAAGTGTTGTCAGCAGACGCCATATGTCGTTGAAGAGCAAGGCTTGAACTGATGTGAACATACGTCATTTTGTCGTTGAAGAGCAAGGCCTGAACTGATGTGAACAGACGTCATTTTGTCATTGAAGAGCGAGGCCTGAACTGATGCGAACAGACGTCATTTTGTTGTTGAAGAGAGAGACATGAACTGATGTAAACAGACATCATTGTTCATGTGCATCAGATTTGTATCCCTTGAACCACTAGTTTATGAGATATCAGTCTTTTCGGCAACCAAACTTTGAGTCTTTCCTTTATAAGATTACTAGATGTACATGCACTTGAGTTAGTAGTACCTGCACTGACATTAAGTGTTTGATCGCATTCATATAGGTTAGTGATATCACCATTTGAACCATTTGGAGGTTCACTAGTCAACTTTGGTTGTGTTATCGGTGAACATCTCTCCAGTAGGTATCCACCTAAGACCAGCAATCTTGAAAATTCTACTCGTCGGTTTCCACCTAAGACAAGATCTAGGAGTGTCTGGTTTCTCATGCACAGCGGAAGACTTCTTGGGAGAAAACATTTGTCCTATAGCAATCTGCCTACCAGGTTTCTGAGTATGACTCTTTGGTTCTACGGGTTTATTTTTGTTTCTAGTCTTAGGGGATTGGACCTTAGCACGAGAATCCACCTCTTTCAGGAATTTTGTTATACAATTATCATGATTTGCAATAAAGACACATTTATGACACGTAGAGCAAACAAAGTGTTTGGAGTCAGAAAAAGAACTAGAATTCCTAGAGTGATCTACTAGCGACACACCATTTGACATTCCACAACTACTTTTAGATACATGAAAACTCCTAGATATTTGATTATTGCTCCTAGGATTTAGTTTGCTACCATTAGCAGTGTTTTGTAGACTAGTAGTATGCTTCACACTAGGTTTTGAATTCCTATTTCTTTATTGTGTCTTTTTCCTAGCTTCCTCTAGATAGTGATTATGAGCCATAACACTTAAACCATACGGTTCTTCTTGACTATTCCTAGATGAGCCAGGTGCAATCACGTGATGAGGTTTTGCAAGGACATATTCTTGAACTTTAGGCAAATAATGAGGAGTGTCTGGTTTTAACAAAACGTTAATCACATCAACTTGGGAGGCAAACCGTGGTTTTGAAAAGTTAGGTCGTTCATATTTAAACGCATTCGGTTGTCTAACAACTGATTGGTTTCTGGGTGGTTGTAAACCGGTTTCCCCAAGATTGATGGTTTTGCAAACTTAGTATCCACACTATTTCCTTTTAACTTTCGTAATTCGTTTTTCAATGCTACATTCGCAAAAACCTTTTCCTGAATCTGAGCTTTTAAATCAGCATTTTCAACAGTATTACTATTTACTTAAGCAATCAGTAAGTCATTATGATCTTTCGTCTGAATCCATGTCTTTTTGATGGAATCATAAAGTTCTTTGTAAGTCTGTTTTAAATGCTTATTTTCCTTATTTAACTTCTCATTCTCTGCAAGTAATTTAGCCACACTACTTTCTAGTTCAATGTTTATTGTTTCCAAAATATCAATGTCATGTTTAACCCTGGCTTCATTACTTGCCTCCTTCACACTTTTAATTTTATTCTTTAAGTTGCAAATTAGTGGGGTTTTGGCCAGTAGCTGATCTTTCAAATAATTTATCTCAAAAAATTCACAACACTCCGGAGCGTCCTGTTTTTTACATGGTTTGTTACTTTGAAAACTTTCTTCCTTTTGTT
>BQNB010162321.1:0-14574 GCA_026074375.1 Tanacetum coccineum | reverse complement strand
TGTTATGTCTTAAAATCTTTACTTTTCATGGATGAACTATTTAAGCTTCGGCTATTGTAACAAACAAGTCTATTTAATCCAATGTATCAATTTTAAACGACTCATATAGAGGTCGTTCTCTTATCTCGTGCTGTTGATCTATGAAGTAACACTCGCCAACCTATATTCCGCTGCGACCCATTTTGGGGGTGTTACACTAACTGCCACTTCAAATCCATCTCTTCTAAGTCATCTTCATAGATTTGTTCAAGGTCCTCATGTATAAGATGAGATCCATTTGGTTGACTGGCTAAAAATGCATAAACAGTGTCATCACTTAAGTTAGCAGTACTAACTTGAGTACTAGCAGGGCTAATTTGAGTATTAGTAGTACTAACTCCATAAGCAGTATTAACTTCATTAGTACTGCTAGTAGATGACACAAAAGCCAAGTTCTGAGAACTTGAGCTTGAGCTTGAGCTTGCAGTTCCTTTAACCTCTTGTTCTACAATCTTGAAATTGTTGTAGAGATCATAAAAGATCATTGTGTCTAGATCAGGTTTATTCCTCCATACCACAACATGAGTATTCCATTTAGAAGGCAGACATCTCAAAAATTTCAAATTAAGATCTTCTTGTGAAATATTTTCACCAAGGATAGCCAACTGACTTACAATCTTCTGATGCCTGTTAAAAATAGAATCAAGAGACTCTGTGCTTGAAGCACTAAAGTTCTCATACATTTTCTTCAAAAGAGTCTTCTAAGTCTTCTTTGTGGCATCATTACCACCAAATCTTGTTTGTATAGCAGCAAACAAAGTCTTGGCATCCTTGTACTGATTAAATGTTAGTAGATGTTCATTTGGAAGTGCCATTAGTAACATACTTCTTGCCTTCATGATAATTGCTTAATTGTACATATTAAATACCCGGGATTTTGCCAAATAAAGCCAATAAAATGCCAAAAGAATAGAAAAATGTGTGCTTTTGTGTCTATTGTGCAGGAAAGGATAAAAAGGACAAAAAGAAGCAAAAACAGTCAAAAACCGACAAGGAACGAAAGAGACAAGAAAAAGAGTGAAGAAACAGCCAAAGATCAAAGCCGGATCAGCCCGACACAGCAAGAAAGGCAGTCAAAGGTCAACATAATAAAGCCAAGGACCAATTATGACAAGTGTTCAAAGTTTAGAAGCTCATTTGAAGTTTTGAAGTTCAAAGGGGCCAAAGTTGTAAAAGAAGAAAGTTGTTTTATAAGAAGGAAAAAGAAGTTATCAAACACAAGGGCCAGAAGTGCAATTTCCGAAAGTTCTTTTATACTACAAAAGGATGGGGCAATCGCAGGGGCCAAATATGCCAACCCTTCATAGATTCAAACAGAAACCGCGTTTTTAAAACAACCTCCAACAAACTTAACCGTTTTTCCCGCCAAAATTGCCCACAACCCAACTTCGCCAATTCACTACCCCTGCTCCACTATAAAACCCAACCTTGTTCATAAACTTTCCCCTCATCACCTCGTCCATGTGGCATCATTTAATTGGCCAGGACACCTCATCAAAACTCATCCAACGGCTATAAGTAACTCGAAGATGATCAAGGGCTACAAATGAATGGAAGCTTCACGAATTTCTCACTCCTCTTCTTCATCTCTCTATAAATAGCAGCTTAGGGCTCTCATTTTAGTGGCTGTTTTTTCTGTTTTTAATTTTCATTTTGTATTTTCCTTCAATTTTAAGCAATTTTTTCTTTCAAGTTTTTAAATAGCTTTAAGCTCTTGTACTGTTGTTCTTTACTCTTGTACTTCTTCAATTCAGTAATACAATTCAGTTTACACGTTTCTTAATCATTTGTGTTCAAGTTTAAGTCGATTTCATCAAATAAGCTCTTTTGAGCTTATTCTTGTTATTAAGCTCAAATTTAGTTTAAATCTTTGTAAAAGCTTTTAAATACTGTTTTTTAGCTCATTTAGTTTAAAAGTTCTCATTTGAATTCAAATTAAGCATACTTTGGAAGCTAAGAGGAGTAATAAGCTGTTTTAGCTTATTAAGCTTGTTGATCAAGGTTTAGAGGCTTTTGGAAGCCATTAGGATCACCTAGACTCTTCACTTGGATGTCTAGGTGAAGAAGACTCTTCAAATTTCAGGTTTCTCTTTCTAAATTCCATTTTAGCATTTACATAGCTTATTCATTTAGCTTATTTCAGTCTTTAATTGCTTATACTTGTGCTTAATCTTGTTGCATTTAGCTTAGGCAGCTTATAGTTGTCATTGTTCTAAGCTTTCTTAGTTAAAAATTCATTTAGATTTCATACTTGCATTTCTGTCATTTTTAGAATAATAAGCTAGTAGAGAAACTAGTCCATTTCTACTAATAAGCTGTTACTTTTAGTGATTAAAAAGCTTAAGTAGGTCATCTTAAATAGAAGTAGCTAAAAAGCTTAAGCTGTTTTAGCCTTTAGATAGATTTTAAGCTCTATCTAGTTTTGACAGTCAAGATTAAGGAGTGTTTGGTTTATAGTGTATTTGACTTCTAAAGTCAATATCATTGTGTCAAAACCTTTTACATAGTTGCATTAGTTCTTAATATCAAGGTTCAAACAGGTTTTAAAAGTTAAAGTTTAGTTTTTAAAAGTTTAGAGCTTAAAAACTTGAGTTTTGCACCAGGGCAGTTTTGATGATAAGTAAATTTGAAGGTTAAAGTGATTTCTAGAACAAGAGTGTTAAATCTTAGTTAATGTAGGTTTCAATACAAGAATTGAGTTAGTGTATGAGTTTCTAAAGTAATACCTAAGCCTGCATTTGTAATTTTAGCCATTTGCACCAGCAACAACAGTATTAACTGTTGTTGCTACTCCATTTTCTCATTGTCTTTGAGCATTCATAAATAGATAGTAGACTTTAGAATTAAGCACATATTTAGAATTCCATTAGCTTAATATTTTTCATCATTTAGCTTTCAATTTTAAGCATTGCACTAGCTTATTTTTCCTGTCTAAAGTAGCTAAACAGCATATTTGAATTTCAGCTTATTGCAATTTGAATTTTCATTTCTAGTTGATATATTGAAAATCCTTTTACCTAGGTAGATTCTAGGAAGTTAGCTTAGCTTATTCTCAAAATTTCAGCATCTAAAGTTTAGTAATAAGCTTTCTAGCTTATTTGAAAAAAGCTCTTAACAGTTTCATTAGAACTTTGCACTTTTTCATTTCATTTTTCTTGTTAAAGTTGTTAAAGTTTAGTTAATCTTTGTTTAGAATCCTTTAGTATACATCTTAAGTCACAATTAGCTTCTTTTGTTTCAAAGTTTCACCTAGAAATAAGCTAGTTAGAAGCTAAAATCCAAAAAGCTCTCTAAACCCCTAGTTTCTGTGACAGAATCTAAGTAGCTTATTTTCTAGCCTATTGAGTTGTTAAAAGTTGAAAGTCCTTTTGTTAATGTTGTAGAGAATAAGCTGTTTAACAACTTTGTAGTTTTAAGTTTTTGCTGAATTTTATTTTTCAATAAGCCAAAAATAAGCAAATTCGTAGGGTCTATTTGGTACTTTTCTAATAGTCTAGGGTTACCCGTTTTAACTAGAGTGTAAAATCCCTATAGTTTGCCCGCCTACCCTTCTTTTCCTTTTCTTACAATTTCTACCCTGTCTTTTCTAGAATAATAATTAGAATTAATATTTTTTCAAAATAGTTTTATAAATTAGGGTTTATAGTTTTAATTGGTCAAATTAGGGTACAATTAGGTCATAAAAATTAGGGCTTTTGTTTCCATTTGATTTCTGCACCATTTTAGTATCTTAAAACCATTTTTCTATATTTTTCCAGTTAAATTTGTATTTTCTAGAAATTAAAATAGACTTTAGTGAATTACTTTTTCTTAGAAAATTCATAAAAAATTCAAAAATAGTTAAAAAAAATTCAATTCTTTTTCCTAAAATTTTCATTTTAAATTTGTGATTTTTAGGTTTATATAAATTTGTTAAATAATTGTGCCTTAGATTTGAATTTCAGTTTTAGCTCGCATTTTACATTTCGTGCATTTAAATTTTGTGCTAGTTAATTGTTTTTCAATTCATGCTATTATATTTTGTAGTGTAATCAATCATTAAAAAAATCCTTTATCAAATTTAACTAGAATCACCGAATTATTCCTAATTCTCATTCACGTTTTCGTTGGGTCACGGATCCCGAGGATAATACTTCCGGATAAAAAATATACAAAGTGTGTTTTCTTTAGTGAGATTTTTATTATATTTCTCTTGTTTAGAAGTTATTTTGGAAAAGAATTATTACATGAGATTAATACTTTCGTATATTTAAATTTTGTTTTTCTACCACTGACCAAATTTGGCGCCGCTGCCGGGGAAGTCGTGAACGATTGATGAAGAATATTCGTTGAAAGTGGAGTTTCGAGATCCTTCCTTTGGAAGTTATTTTTTTATTTTTTGTATAAAAATATAAAAAAGTTCTTAATTTGATTCCTATCGAATTAGTTAAAAAAAAATTATAATAATAAACATTTGGTACTAAGCTAATCCAATCTTAAACCATTCCAATAACAACAAAACAAATGTGAAGTACTTGCGAGGTGCGGACCTTAAGTTTTACAAACTATAAGGTGAGTTTAAGAAAAAGTGATAGGGTTATTTCTCTAAGTAGTCATTGCGGGCTCGCTAAGCGTTTCCCGCTTCACTGTGCGTATTTTTGGAGATTATCGTGAAGCTTTGTAATAACGATTACCAAAAATTATTTATTGTTTTCATTTCTTAATTAAAAACTAAAAAAATTGTAATTTCCAAAAAGAATCTTCTCAATCCTCAAATTCTTTTATGTATATTCGGTAAAAGCTTAAAAATATCTTCTTATTCCTCTTATTTGTTTAATTCTCATTTTATTGTATCTTATAATGTTTAATTCTTATGGCGCCTAATCGTTCAAAATCCCGTTATGCAATCAAAGAGTGGTAACTTGTGGATAGTTGGTTACACTAAAGAATTGTTGTTCCGATAGGAAATCTTTCAATGACTGATCATTATCCGAGCCCGCTCTTCTATGCATTGTGCGTTGGGAACCCAGTCGATGCGATCCGTTAGTGTCATGGATGTACTCGTATAGTATGAAATTGAAAAAGAATTGTTTGCATATTTGGTTGGCGGTTGATAATGGAGTTTTCCAAAATTTTCAAGATACTCCCGAGTCATCCAATGACAATACCAACGTTGTTAATGCTCCTCGAGAGCCAAGCGTTGTTGATCAAGACCCCGGTGTAAATATTTCACAAGATCCTCCACAAATCGACCATAATTGTTGTTATGAGTGCGGTGATTCATTAAATGGGATTTTTTGTCAACAATGCATTTGTGAATTTTGTGGAAAAGGTGCTCATTTCGGGTACAACTGTCCACCAAAAGACCCGATCATTTCTGAGCCGGAACCGTGCTATAATCGAAATTTTGATTGTTTCCCACATGATTCACAAACTCTTCCACAACAATATCTTTGTTGTGAAAACTGTGGGGGATCTCATGAGACTTACCAATGTCAGCCGATGAACCAAGAGTATTTTAATTCTCATTCTTCCGGTTTCAACCAAATTCAACCCCCGCAGTTTTCCGATGTTTATCAGACTCCTCCGGTAGCAAGTATGGAAATGCTACATGCTCAAACGGATCTTATAGAAGCTATGCAAAACTTCTTGAAGAAGTATGATCACATTCCTCATAATGAAAAGAGCATCAAGTTATTGCTTGCTGAGGAGAAATTTTTGAAGATCAAGCAAGTTGTGGAAGAAGAGCAAACTCAACCTGAGTATTTGCAAGAATTGTTGCAAAGTCTTCTTAAGCGGATTTACAAAATCCCTTAATGAAATTCCACCATCAAAAGAAAACTTTTAACCAAATCCAGATAGATCAAGAAGAGAAGAGATTGCGGAACTGCTTGCTGAGGAGAGACTTCAAAAAGCTAATCAAGCTTTAAATGAAAGTCAATCTCCTCAAGAAATGAGAATCCAAGATTTGGAGATTCAGAAGCAGCAGTGTTTAGAAGAAATGAAAGAATGGATGAATGATTTAGGAATAAGAGAATATCAAAAGGAGAAGATCGATATTGATTATAGAAGAAAATGTGAAGATAAGATTTATGAGCTTAAGGATAAATTCAATGGTCTAAGCATTGAAATTCGGAAAATCACACAAGAAGCAAAAGAGCTTAGAGAGTCTGAAGCTAGAGCTCGAATTCAGAAGATTATCATTGACGATGATGACGATGATTTGGGATTTTATGCGGTTCATCCGAATACGATACACACTCCCGTTTCGCAAAACGTAGAGCCTAAGGATTCACTCATAATGGGAGACGGGCATATTAACACTACTCCGGAAACGGAGGCGATTAGTGTTGAGACCCTTGTTTCAAACCCAAGTGAGTCCGATGACTTTAGTTTGGGGGAGTGTAATTTGTTCGACATCGATGATTCCTATTACGAGAAGTCCACGAGTAGACTTGCTCATCTTGCTCCGAATTTACCAGAAATCGTTGAAGTTTGTGTCGATGACGATGATACCTACGATGACGATTATGATGATGATTTTTATGATTGTGTTGATATTGAGGAGGAAGGAGGAGAGATTGATCTCGATATTTCTAAGATCGTTGACATTTCTCTTCGGGAGAAATTAGTCGAAAGTTATCTTTTAATTGAAAAGATTAACGCTTTTAGTCTCTCTCCTTCTATTCCGATTTCTCCTATACTTTGCCACTCCTCTACTATCCCCGTTGTGGATATTGATTTGCCTTTAGAGGAGGCGGATTTGCCTAGTTTTTCGGATGACTCGATACTACGGGGTATCGAGAGTGACCGTGACTCAGGGAAGGACACTACGTCTATTGATGATTTACCTCTTGATGACTCAATGATTCTTTCCGAGTACGAGTCATTTACTTTTGATGACGAGCCCGTGATGGCTGAAGTTAATGTTTTTGATGAAATTAACACAAGTGAACTTTCTTACCCGGGTATAGGTGAAAATGTTGTTTTAGATGAAGAGGGAAATTAAAAGATAAACCTTTTTTGTCCCACACATTCACTACCCGAACATTTTTACCATTTGTCACCTATCCCGAGGTTTTACCCGCATCTTACTCCACGGGGAGTGAAGATAAAGTTTTTAAACCAGGAATTTTTGATAATGAGCTTAAGAGGAAGAGTTCTTTAACTCTTGATGTTTTTGACCCACTCCACCCACCCTTAATGGACTTTAATGTTACCAAAGCATTTTTCGGGTTCACATTTTCTCTCTTGAAAATCTTTTCTAAAAAGTTTTATGAACCCGGAATCAAAAATGCTAAGGTATATATTTTACCCTTAGTTTGGGGAGGTTTTCACCTCTTAGATTTTCTTCACCATTGCTATTACCACATAATGACTAGGTTTGGATAGAGTCAAAGCGAAGGGGACTCTATAATAAACAAGCGCTTCGTGGGAGGCACCCCATGCTTATCCTTTTATTTTCTTTTTCTTTCTATTTTCTTTGTTTCCCCACAAGGGACAAAGTAATTCGGGGGCGAGTATCTGCGTGTACTCCGTTAACAAAACCCTAAGCGTTTTATGCGATGTTTTTGAGTAACTTTGAAAAAGAAGAGAGGAGGCTTGTTCTTTTTCGTCTCTTGTTTGTTGTTTTTTTTGTCTAGGTTTTCCGGATTTTGGAAGCTTCGTGGTTCAAAAATTGTGGAAGGACAAAGCAATGCTCACAATTTCCATTGATGGTCTCCAATCTTCTTTTCATAAAATGGGAAATCTCTTATCCTTGTTCTTTATCGAACTAACATCTATTCTTTAGGCCATGACCATAGATTTTTGTTAAGAGATTCCTTGTGACCTTATTTTTAAACTTTGAGGACAAAGTTCATGTTAGTTTGGGGAAGGATTTCTTCGATATTGACATTGCAATTCACGCAAACCTTGTTTGATCTTTTTGAATTACCTTTTTGGGAAAAGTGAGAAATTTTAAATTTTGGCTTACAAGAAAAAGCTCAAAAATAGCTTAGTTTGGAAAAACACCTCTTTTTTGGTAGTCGTTGGTGAGAAATAGGAGTTAATTTAGACTTGACGGGTGGAATTAATGCCCTTAAGCTAGTTCTTTAACCTACCTTTTGTCGGGCCAAGCTTTAACAATCCTATTGCTTGGATTTTAAAATGTGAAGAACAAGAGATGGATGTAGTTAAATATAAGTGTATTTGTTAAAGCAGGGTTTATTTGGAAGACTAAAGTTATTGAATGATTTGTGTCTTTTTACTCCACAAGCTCTTAACACACTTAATCATACGTGCTCTTTTTAATTTAGCTAAGTCAACCAATGTCTTTAGAAAAAGTCTTACATTTTGAAAAAAGAATTCATTTTAATATGTAAGTAAGATTTTTGGTTTCAAATTTATAAGTTGATTTTCTAAAGTGAAATTTTTCCATTCATCAAAAATATAATTATAAAAAGAATGCCAATGAAGCATTTCTAATGCAAAAGCATTATTTTTCGTGCCAATGAAGCATTCGCAAAAATAGAATAATAAAAGCTATATATAGTTTTTAATCGTTGGCGTATCCATGTTGAGAGCAAGACTCGGATGGGGTCGCAACTAAGGATTAAAACTATGTACGTGGAATCAAGGTTCGTAGGCATTCATCACTAGGGAGCGCGGCCTAGGTGATGATTGCAACTAAGGGACTTTGGATTCTAGGCTTTGTAGGAAAAGGTGTTGTCGCGATAACCCACAAACGTTAGCAGCGGAGTGGGAGTTCGAACTAAGAACACCGGTTGTTGTTGCGATATCCTATTTGGGAGAAAGGCCTAAGTAGGGGTTCGAACTAAGAACAACATTCCTATTGCAAAAAAAAGAAAATAATTATAGTACATGAAAAATAAAAAAGAATGGTTAAAAATTTCATTTTCTCAAATCAATTTATAAGTTTTGTTTCCGAATCTCTTTTAGCTTTGAGTCGAGATTTATCTATGTTATTAACATTTGAGCTCACAAGGCTTATTTGTAAAGCTTAGATGAATTTCAACTATGAAGATAAATTGATCTATGGTTGAGTTAAAAAGAGTGCACACATCTTAATCATTAATTTATTCCTGGGAGTGAAAAGTTCACAAGTTATAAGTATAAGAGCTTAATCATTTGGACTTATATTGACAATGATCTTGTTTATTAGCTTTGTTTAGTCTAGTGAAAAGTCAAGGATGACGAATTTTCCTCTTTTGTGCTCTATTAATCGGGAGTAGCCTATTTCAATGAGCCTAAAAGTTGCAAAGTTGCAATGATTGCCATTAATGTGTTTTAAGAGATTAAATGTTGAGAAAAGCGAAAGTTGTTTAAAAAGGTGATTCATAAAAGGTGAAAACAAGGGCATTTTGGAAACTTGTTAGAAGGGGGGTTTTTACAAAGGTGTACACTTGATCCATTGCGTGAGGACACGGCAATCCTTTAGTTTGGGGAATTTTGATATTTGCTAAATTGTACATTAAATTACCCGGGATTTTGCCAAATAAAAGCCATAAAAATGCCAAAAGAATAGAAAAAGTGTGCTTTTGTGTCTAATTGTGCAGGAAAGGATTAAAAGGACAAAAAGAAGCAAAAACAGTCAAAAACCGACAAGAAACGAAAGAGACAAGAAAAAGAGTGAAGAAACAGCCAAAGATCAAAGCCGGATCAGCCGATACAGCAAGAAAGGAAGTCAAAGCCCAAAATAAAAGTCAAAGGACTGAAAGTGACAAGTATTCAAAGATTCAAGGGCATGCTTTGAAGTTTTAAAGATTCAAGGACCAAGATTGCAAAAGTGGAATCAGTAGATGTATTAAAGAAGGGATTGCAACTATTGTTATAACTCTTGGGGACTGAATTTGCCAAGTCCCCAAAAGTTATAACAATACAAGGACCATGTATGCAATAACAACTAACACCATAAAGGACCAAAATTGCCATTTCCATAAACCTTCACCCCTGTCACTCTCTTTTTTATATACCAAACTTTCCCGCCATTTTTGTCTTCCCCAAACATCACGGGTTTGCCTCCCCTCTTCTACCCTGCACCTCAAAAAACCCCATGGACAAACCACTCCCCCCTCCTCCACTAAAACCCTCAGCCATGTTGGCAATCCCACAACTCCCAAAGGCTAAATCGACGGTCAAGATTTGTTTTTGGTCTTGCTCTCACAAAACAAACACAAGAAGCACAACAAACAAGCTCCCCAGCTTATAAAAGAAGAAGAAGGTTTAGAAGTAGAAGAGTAGTTAGTTTTTTGGTAGTTAGTTGTTTTTTTGTTTTAAAATTTCACTTTGTAATTTCTCGTTTTTAAGCAATTATCTTTCAAGTTTTTAAATAGCTTTAAGCTCTTGTACTGTTGTTCTTTACTCTTGTACTTCTTCAATTCAGTAATACAATTCAGTTTACACGTTTCTTAATCATTTGTGTTCAAGTTTAAGTCGATTTCATCAAATAAGCTCTTAATAAGCTCTTTTGAGCTTATTCATGTTCATAAGCTCAAATTCATTTAAAAATCTGTTTTAATCATTCATTTACTCATTTTACATCAAATCATGTCCATTTGAGTTCATTTGATTCAAATTTGAAAGTTCAAGAAGTAAATAAGCTAAAATCTAGCTTATTGAGGTTTAGAGGCAAGGTGCCACTTAGGTGCTTAATTTGAGGTCACTCACTCTACAAGAGTGACTTCTAGTGCTGAGACTCCAATAATTTCAGGTTATAATTCCTAAAGTTTCAATTTAGCTTAAATTTAGCTCTTTCATTTGCTTATTTCTAATAATTCTTGCTTAATTCTTTGTAAAACATGTTGTTAAGGCTTTTTAGTTAGCTGTTTTAAGTGTTTAGTAGAATAAATTTGAGTGATATCATTTTCTCATAAAATTCTGTCATTTAGTAGTTTAAGTCTAGTAGAGTAAGTAGCTTATTTTTCTAAATAAGCTATAGATTTTAAAGTTCAAATAGCTCTATTAGGTCATTTAGAGTAGAAGTGGATAAAAAGTTTTTAAAGTTTTAGTTTCAAATTAGATTTTAAGTACAAACTAGAATTGACAGCTAGGTTAAGGTAGTGTTTGGATTAGGCTTAATTTGACTCTTTAAGTCAACATTACCTTGTCAAAACTTATCATTCAGTTGAGTTAGAGTATAATATCAAAGGTTAAATAGGTTTTAAGATTTAGATTGAAGAATCTAAAAGTCTAGAGTGTAAAAATTTCTTAATTGCACCAGGACAGTTTTGAGTTGAAAGTGATTTTAGGATTTAGAATTTTACAATTTTCTATTGTCTAAGATTTGTCAATTTAAACTCTAATACATCAAGTAAAGTGGTTTACAAGTTCAAACTTTAGAACCTGTCCTGCATGTGCTCTTTTGCTAAATGCATCAGCAGCCAAATGCATCAGCAACAACTAGCACTCTTTTCATTTCAATTTTCTTATAAACTTTGTTAAGACTTAGCTTCTTTCATTTTAGATATATTTAGTATACATCTTAAGCTCCATTTAGCATCTTTTGTTTTTAGATTTCATCAAGTAATAAGCTCAATATAAGCTGAAACTCAAAAAGCTCTTTAAACAATCACTTTCTGTAACAGGAAACTAGATGCTTATTTTCCAGCTTAATTAGTTGACCAAAGTAGAAGTTAATTTGAATTTTCATTTCTAGTTGATATATTGAAAATCCTTTTACCTAGGTAGATTCTAGGAAGTTAGCTTAGCTTATTCTCAAAATTTCAGCATCTAAAGTTTAGTAATAAGCTTTCTAGCTTATTTGAAAAAAGCTCTTAACAGTTTCATTAGAACTTTGCACTTTTTCATTTCATTTTTCTTGTTAAAGTTGTTAAAGTTTAGTTAATCTTTGTTTAGAATCCTTTAGTATACATCTTAAGTCACAATTAGCTTCTTTTGTTTCAAAGTTTCACCTAGAAATAAGCTAGTTAGAAGCTAAAATCCAAAAAGCTCTCTAAACCCCTAGTTTCTGTGACAGAATCTAAGTAGCTTATTTTCTAGCCTATTGAGTTGTTAAAAGTTGAAAGTCCTTTTGTTAATGTTGTAGAGAATAAGCTGTTTAACAACTTTGTAGTTTTAAGTTTTTGCTGAATTTTATTTTTCAATAAGCCAAAAATAAGCAAATTCGTAGGGTCTATTTGGTACTTTTCTAATAGTCTAGGGTTACCCGTTTTAACTAGAGTGTAAAATCCCTATAGTTTGCCCGCCTACCCTTCTTTTCCTTTTCTTACAATTTCTACCCTGTCTTTTCTAGAATAATAATTAGAATTAATATTTTTTTCAAAATAGTTTTATAAAATTAGGGTTTGTGTTTTAATTGAACAAATTAGGGTTCAATTAGGTAATAAAATTTGGGGCTTTTTGCACCATTGCATTTCTGCACCATTGTAGTTTCTTAAAACCATTTTTCTATATTTTTCCAGTTAAATTTGTATTTTCTAGGAATTAAAATAGATTTAATTGATTTACTTTTTCTTAGAAAATTCATAAAAAATTCAAAAATAGTTAAAAAATTCCAATTCTTTTTCCTAAAATTTTCATTTTAAATTTGTGATTTTTAGGTATAAAATTTGTTAAAATTCGTGCCTTAGATTTTAAATTTCAGTTTTAGCTCGCATTTTTACGTTTTGTGCATTTAAATTTCGTGCTATTTCATTGTTTTTAGTTTGTGCTATTATATTTTGTAGTGTAATCAATCATTAAAAAAATCCTTTATCATTCTTAACTCGAATCCGAATTATTCCTAAATTCTCAATTCACGATTTCGTTGGGACACGACCCGAGGAAAAGTACTTCCCGGATAAAAAATATACAAATTGTGTTTTCTTTAGTGAGATTTTTACCTTATATTTCTCTTGTTTGAGAAGTATTTTGGAAAGAATTCTTACGGGATTAATACTATACGTATATAAATTTGCTTCAACCAAATTTTGGCGCCGTTGCCGGGGAAGTCGTGAACGATTGTTGAAGAATATTCGTTGAAGTAGAGTTTTGAAGATCCTTCCTTTGGAAGTTATTTTGCTATTTTTGTATAAAAAATATAAAAAGTTCATTAATTCGATTCCTATCGAATTAACAAAAAAATAATAATAAACATTTGGATACTAGCTATCCATCTTAAACCATTCCTTAAACGATAAACAAACCACAAATCGTGAAGTACTTGCAACTACGACGGACCTTTGAGTTTACAAACTATAAGGTGAGTTTAAGGAAAAGTGATAGCTACTTTCTAAGTAGTCATTGCGGCTCGCTAAGCTTTTCCGCTCACTTGTGCTAACTTAGAGACTTATCGAGAGCTTTGTAAATAAAACGGTTACCAAAAATATTTTTGTTTTCATTCTTAATAAATACTAAAAATTGTAAATTTCCCCAAAAATAATCTTCTTAATCTCAAATTCTTTTAAGTTATTATCGGAAAAGCTAAAAATATTCTCCTATTTCTCTTATTTGTTTAATTTCTCATTTTCTTTATCCTCTATAATGTTTAATTCTTATGGCGCCTAATCGTTCAAAATCCCGTTATGCAATCAAAGAGTGAGATTTTTACCTTATATTTCTCTTGGTTGAGAAGTATTTTGGAAAGAATTCTTACGGGAGTAATACTATAAGTGTATTAAATTTGTTTTTCTACCATAACCAAATTTTGGTCGATGGTCCGTATTGTCATGGATGTACTCGTATACGTATGAAATTCGAAAAAGATTTGCTTGCATATTGTGTTGAAAATGAAATTTTCCAAAACTTTCAAGATACTTCCGAGTCATCCAATGACAATACCAACGTTGTTAATGCTCCTCGAGAGCCAAGCGTTGTTGATCAAGACCCCGGTGTAAATATTTCACAAGATCCTCCACAAATCGACCATAATTGTTGTTATGAGTGCGGTGATTCATTAAATGGGATTTTTTGTCAAAAATGCATTTGTGAATCTTGTGGAAAAGGTGCTCATTTCGGTTACAATTGTCCACCAAAAGATCCGATCATTTCTGAGCTGGAACCGTGCTACAATCGAAATTTTGATTGTTTCCCACATGATTCACAAACTCTTCCACAACAATATCTTTGTTGTGAAAACTGTGGGGGATCTCATGAGACTTACCAATGTCAGCCGATGAACCAAGAGTATTTTTATTCTCATTCTTCCGGTTTTGACCAATTTCAACACCCGCAGTTTTCCGATGCTTATCAGACTCCTCCAGTAGCAAGTATGGAAATGCTACATGCTCAAACAGATCTTATAGAATCTATGCAAAACTTCTTGATGAAGTATGATCACATACATCATAATGAAAAGAGCATCAAGTTATTGCTTGCTGAGGGGAAATTTTTGAAGATCAAGCAAGTTGTGGAAGAAGAGCAAACTCAACCTGAGTATTTGAAAGAATTGTTGCAAAGTTGACTCGCCGAAACCTACACCTTAGAACTCATGTATATATGATACGAATAAACTCAAGGATGAGAATCCGCGCGACCAAGAAAACCGGAAGCAGTATAGAGTGTTCCCGGGTCGTTATGTCCCAACGAGGCTAGAAATGGATTATCGAAAAACGATTG
>BQNB010162320.1:0-14574 GCA_026074375.1 Tanacetum coccineum | reverse complement strand
GGAATTGTTCAAGGGATACTTGGGGATTTCCTTAATTTCTCTATAAGTATATTATTTTACGTGTATTTAAAACTTCGAATCAGTAGACTTAAAGATATGAAAAAAAATCACACAACACTTGTACAGTGATGCATAATAGTAATAACATTAATGTAACTTGGTAAAACATATATGTTTATTATATGAAAAAACGTTAATGCACAATACTAAAAACATTAATGTATCAAAGTAGCATATATGATTAATATATGAAAAACATTAATGTATATATTAAATTGGTTTTTACCTATATAATATTTGTGTAGCTTAATCAGAAAGTGATTTTTTATCATAAACTTATAAAAAAAATCACAAAACACAACTTTCATGTTGTGCTCTTATATAATAATGTTTGGTTATATATAATAGAACAACATGAAAGTTGTGTTTATTATTATGCATTAACGTTTTTTCATATACTAAACATATATGTTTTACCAAGTTACATTAATGTTATTACTATTGTGCATCACTGTACAAGTGGTGTGTGCTTTTTTTATCATAATGATGTTTATGATAAAAAAAATCATTTTTTATTAAGCTACACACATGTTATAAAGCTAAAAACCAATTTAATATATATGTTACTACACCATCTTGTGTATATATAAATGCAGATACAAACAAACTAACAAGCTGAATACAATTTTTCGGATAAATACCATGCATTAAAGATAAACTTGAACATCCATTGTTGTTGACAACCGATACACAATTGTTCATAATATCAAAATAAAACCATTGTTAAACATCCTAGTTTGGTAACCAAAATAACATAATACTAAAGTAACCACAAAACAACGCGACCCATAAAACATGTTTATCACAAATATCCTAATGTTCAAACCCAAGACAACATTAAATTAATGTTCCATTCATTTTATCTTGACCGGTCCTTTGATTAAATACACATCTGACAACACACCGGATGCGTGATCCATGTGCACCTTCACTTTTTCCTTCAAAATGTTGCAATCAGACATGAGTATAGTTGCAACATACTTTTTACATAACACAGTCAGTTGCTTTTGTAGATATTGCATCCAGTCTTAGATGCCAGTTACGCACTCCCTTCCCCATATATGTTTCCATGATGCGCATTAAAAAAACCATGCATACAGTCTGACCGTGGCAGTTTGCCATTCATACTCGCCGATCTCTAATTTAGCTTTAATCATGTTTTCGGATTTGATATGATCCAACCCATATAGATATCTTCTAAAATCTGCATGCTGCCATGTATACGGTTTATGATTAGTATCGTAATAGAACCCTTCGGCATTGACATGTTTTTTATATGCCCATTTAGTTCAAAATAGTATTTATATCGATACCCAAATAGGATCGGATGGGTTGGCATTGACATGTTAATTTAACTATTAACCAAATAATAATGATGAAATTAAGATTAAATTATACTAGATAAATTTAATAATACATTGATGTAATAAATTTTACTTACGAGCATTTTCGCAACTATATTGTTCCCAATCTTAGCTCCTTTCTTAAGTTTGCTTTTTTGACAATCTTGTCCTTCTTCTTTTGATTAAACACTATCACAGGCCCATACTTTAAATCAAAAGCTAAAAGAAATCTATATCCTTCATTATCTACCGGCAAAAATACATGCATTAAAATTAAATCATATGAAATGTTTTGTTGGCATATAAAAAAAACGGGTCGACAATCATATAAAAATCATACTAATGATATACTGTCCAAATTAAAACTATGAACTTTTACCAGTGTATTCGCTTCATCTAAATAATGTTACATACACGTAATACAACCTATAAATTAGATGTAAATACAATTATTTAATGACTTACAAGATCTATTTTCTTTAGCTTCTTCAGTTCACTGCTAGTTCTGGTTACCGGCTCAACATGTCGCACAACTCTATTAAACCGACCATCATCATTACTCAACTCACTGAAACTATCCTTGTCCTGCGTAAAATGCATACACATAAACTTAATTTTTGATAACACTCAAATTATACATGTTTTTATATGCGTTATCAATAATTATATATATATAAATTGGTTAAATATAAGAACTTTTGGTATAGAATAGAGTATATTTGCTATTGTAGGTTCTATGTACGTGTCGTGGAAGAAAACGGAAGAATACACGAAGATTTGAAGCTTAAACGAAGAAATAACTGAAGATAAAGATCTCCCGACACCTGTTCACTGTTTTGGTCATAACTCGGTCATACGAACTCCGTTTGACGCGATTCTGGCATCCACGCGATCGGAATTCAATTATATACAACCATAAAAAAGGCCAACTGCTGAAAATGACCAAAGTATGCCGAACTTGCAGAAAGTTCAGCGCACTTTTCACCAGAACTGAAAAAAATCCTTTAACACCCAAAGTGCGGCGGTTTTACCCAAAGTGCGACGCACTTTTGAGGTGGTGGAGAAAATTAAATACAATTAAATGCTAAGTGCATTAACTCACTAAGTGCGGTGCACAAATAAGTGTGTGCGGCGCACTTTGGCCCCCGAAAAGCCTATAAATACCCTCCTTGGCTCTTCCATTTCATATATCTCTCATACAATCATCATACATCTTACACATACAATCTCTAAAGCCTTTGGAGAGGAGGAAGGAGTGGTGAGTATCCTTGGATCCAATGATCCAAACACCCCTTTAATCCACCACTTACCACTATTTCACCACCATACTACCACCACAAACCACCACCATAGCCATGAATTTCTAGAATTCTAACACCATATCTAGCCTACATATCATCCATTTCCATAAGCTTAACACTTATCACCTTGATTCTTAGAGGATTCACACCAAATTCTCTTAAGATCATCACCATAAACCTTGTTACCAAACACTCCATTTGGTGATACGTTGTTGAATTTCCAGAAGTTAGGTGACATATTTCCGGTTATCTCAGTAGCATTTGGTTGTTGGTTGATCATGGAATTGTTAGTTTTGGGATTGGTGGTTATGTTAGTCGAAATATTGGTATTGTTACTTTGCTCTCATATGTGAAACATGAATAATATTTGGATGATTTTGCTATGACTTATGAATATACATGTTTATGAATTCGATGTTATCTTGCTTGGATCCTTGTTTATCTTTTGGTATATCATTGCAATTGAAATAGGCCGAAAGGGTTAATTGTCTTGATGTATTTTGAACCGTTTGTCTATGACGTGTCAATATCATACTTGTGAGAATTGTGTGGTAAATTGATAAACAACCCAAGTGGACTAATGTTTAAGACCCTTCCTTATGTTGACCGACCGGGTTAGGAGGAATTCATATGTATGCATATTTGATATAAACCATTCTTAATGCAATGCGCTCGTGGATGATGTTGTATATAGGCGAAAGGATTATATGTCTATTTTGGTTGTATGTTTGTTATGGTAATTACCCGTTATCGGACTTGTACGCTTTGTTTATTAAAGTCTGGCTCTATCTCTATCTTTTATGTTATGAGGATTCATGCCTTGGTATCTTGCTTGCGTTTACACGTTTAGGCTATTTGACCCGTGACAATCAATTAGCTTTGTTACTTGATAAACAATCTGTGAATTGCTACAAATCCCGTGGAATGACCTGGACTTACCCAATACTATATTACACTCGAATAGGGTATACTTGCCCGAATGTTGTGTTTTTAGTCAAAATTGGTATTTCTAGTTATTATAAATTTAAAGCTTGGAAAACACACATCAATTTTGTTCTAATTTTTTAAAAACATTAATGTGTATCAAACATAATCTTACCAACACAAAAGTAGGTAAAAACAATCTAAACGGTAAATCATTGCTTCTATACTCTTCCATGTCATTGTGTACCACCGCCCACCTGTCCAGGATGTTAGTTTCAACATAATCCCGTCCCAAGCTTTCCATTTGTAATCTAGTTTATTGTTAACCAGATATCGACTTGAATAAAATATCGGTACTAAAAAAATTACAATAAATTAGTAACAGAAATATGTTTTAAATTTATACAACGCAATAAAATAACTAATTAGTAATTTACTTACTCAGATTCATGATTGGTCATAAACAAGTATTTTGTCACCTTGCTTTCTTCGCTGCTGAACGCAACATCAACATCAACAACTCTATCGTAGAAAGGTGACCTCATAATATTTGATTTTGAAGCCACCCTTCTTCCATGAAACATAAAAACATCACTAGCTTCACCCTTCGGTGTATAGGCACTTATCGGCATTGGTGTTAAGACTTTCTTTTCATTGTTTGTCGCCGGTATAACAGAAAATCCTGAGTCACACCTAAACTAAAACTAGGTATATCATCTGTTTCCATGATCTTTGACTTCTCGATAGACCGCTCAAAGATGTTGTGTCAACCACCACATCAACAAAACTGTTTGTAGTTAGTCCCTTTAAATCTTTACCAGAACCAGGTGTTCGTTCATTTACACCAATGTCACTAACTCCAACTTCAACCTCTTCATTTCTTTGTGCTAGGAATCCTACATCATTTAACACTTCAACCCTATTCATATTAGGGCAACCAGCTTCACCTTGTACATCCTTTTCTTTTTCTTGTGTCTGATGCATCGTTGCATTAGTGCCTGAATTGTTACCACCCGATGTACACTTCAAACTGTTGATGTACTTGTCAGCAAACCCAATCAAATTAACGTTTCCAGGAAACATATGTTTTGCGGCTGTCAACATTTTCTCAAACCCTTTTTGTTCTTTGGTTATATTCTTTACATAATTGTTTAACATCCATATATATCCCTGCAATATGTGTACCAACTAATTCTTAATTTCCTATCCAACATATATGCAACAGAAAACATAAACAGTCCATATTACCTTAATATTATTGGGAATTGGATCCCCTTCTTCATCAACGAAATCTTCTTCTAATTCTTCAGGCCCGAACCCACCACAATTCAATTCTTTAGCTTCCCTTTCACTCAGATTCTCCGTTGTCCATACTTTCGTAGGTGGTCTTCTACGGCAAACTATATTATCATTGCATTTTGTACCATCCACATAACACATCTGTTTTAGATTCATTAAAAAAAATTGATCACATTTACAGATACAAAATTAATTAAAAGTTACATAAATTAATAGTAATGTTACAAAAATACTGAATTTAAAATCCATTATGAACACAAATGCAATTAAAATTATCAATATTAATAGTTATAACGTAACCACACTTACAGTCAAGACTGTCAACGGTCCTCTGAAGTACGAATCCTTCTTACCCTTTTTCCATCCTTTTTTGCATGTCTTTAGCGCTCTCCAAACATACTCGCACCAGTTAATATTTGACAGGTTCGTGTTTGGTGTGATGTAGTCAAGTATAGATGTATCACATACTCCTTTTTGACGAATATTTCCCATTATAGAAGTAAACAGAACAATGAAGTTCAGTTTAAAATTCAGATCAGCCTCCTCAGATTTACGCATTCTCATCTTAACATCTATGGGCTTAATTTCCTTAGCATCCCCGTACTGTTGCTTCCAATTACGCATCATTTCATCATCCCTATTAGGGTTACCTTCTAGTATATCCAATCCTTCATTTTTTAGACCTAACATCTCCCCTATCATATCTTTTGTAAGTATAATAGAACCTTTGGACAACTTAATTTCCATCTTATTATCATCAAAATTATCAACAACATACAGCCCCAATTTTGACGGAATCCCGTTAACTTTGAAATCAACCATGCCTCCAAATTCAATTTCTTCCAAACAAGCTTTCTGGTTTGGTTTTAGCTGTAACATGGCGTTGCATAAGGTTTTAGGGCTAGACCTAGTTTGTAAGACAGCATATGGATTGTTTTCAGCGGGTTGTTGCGTTTTTTTGTTTCCTTGTTTGTGTTTTTTACACCCGCAGGTTTATTACTAGCTGCCTTCTTTTCTACTTCTGACATAGTTGTTTCCCATGATCTTTTTCTTCCTTCTTTCTTACCTTTTCCTGCTAGAATTCAAGGAAATATAACATGAATGTACCAAAATACACTCTTAAGCAACAATATGGCTCTAATTCAGTAATAATTTTGTATGTGAATTTGTGTTAATCATAATGTATCGGACACAGGTATATTAAATTGTATAAACATCTAACCATATGCACAGGCGTGTTTAATGGAAATCTGGTTTGCCACATATATCGTACCTTTGCTTACCAGTATGCCTCTTTGTCTTTTAATGGTCGGAATCTATATAACATTCTTTATCTTTGTTCCTTCCACTTCTTCGTAAACCTATAAATTAATACATAACCATGTCTTAGCTTTATCATTATTCTAACTACACATTTAAATCTATAACAATAATGAAACACACATTTCATTAGTGTTGTTAATATATCAACAAATTACGCTTAAGACTACACTTTCAACTGATTCCAAGTCTAATTTTTTTATACACTACATTTTCAACTAAATTACCAAACACACCTTAATTAAACCAATCAAACACACCTTAATTAACTGCTCAAAACACCTATTTTTATTACTGTCTCATAACAATTTCCATTGAATTCCATGTTCTTTTTACCCTAATCAAAACACTCTTACTTAACACATTTTAACATCTTGGATTAACAAATCAAATCCAAACATACCTTAATTACCACCATACAAACACCAATGTTTACTACTTTACTGATTTCTAACTTTGTTCAAATCTAAAAACATACTCTTGTATACTAACAAGAGTGAATTGTATCACAATTTAAACCATTATCCAAACATCCATGTAATGTCTTTTACCTGAAGCATATGAAGTGTTTCTTCCCATGTCAACAAAATCATCGTCTGACAGTTCATCATTATTATCAATGTATTTGTCGTCATTATCTGGTTCGACAACTACTTCCTTTTCGGGCCTCCTTCCACTTCTTCTAACATCTATCAAGTATAAAATAACACAAGGTTATTTTCCACAAACATAAACATCAATAAAAACATTTTCATTTAAATTAATAACAAACATAGATCTGTGTATATAACATTGATGTTTATACACTAACTTAAATCAATAATTATCCAAACAGACATGTTTTTCATCAAACTTACAACATCAATGCTTTTTTTTCATTTAAACATTCTTTTTTTTTTAGGGATTTACCTAAGTATATGTTACGCCATTGTTTTTATACCAACATTTAACGCATATCCAAACAAACACTATCTTTTTAGCACTTACAATTTCAATCAAATAATTTACACACATCCAAACACCTTTGTGTTTTTACACCCATCCAAATATAAGATCAATCAATCACAAATACATAAACTTTCATTAGCATTATGATCTTAACACTCATGAATTCCAGCTATCACAATCAAAACCTTCATATTACTAACACTTTAATCTTAACAAAAAACTATTAAACCATATGTTTATTCAATCTTTTCATACATTCGCAGCTTAATAACATAATCTCTAGAAAAACACATTATATATATCCAAAACATACCTAATTACCAAATCCCTAACGAATAACACACATGCATTTTTCTTTACAACTCCATGTTCAACTCATCCCAATAATAATTTTTTCAGTTTATTTAAAAAAACATAAAAAAAATATTTAATATAATCGAAATAAGAGAAATTAAGCTCACCTTCCATGTTTCTTCAACCTATAAATAATAAGGAGTACGTAATCGTGACTTTTTATACAATACCTGATGACGATATGGTTTTTGAAGAGGGATTTCATGTATAGTAAGTATTTGATTCTTGATTTTAGATTAATTGGATTTATAGAATAAATAGGAATTATGATTTTGATTGTATGCGAGAATTGTGGTAGTTAAATTTTGATTACTGGCAATTATTTTTGGGATATGATTTTGATCGAGTCAATTAAGTGGTTTTATTATCAGTTATGTTTTTTTAATTGTTCAATACCACAAATACCCTTACTAATACAGTTACAGGCAAATTTGATTTTCAATTAATTACATAAATGCCATCATGAATTATTAACCATTGATCATATTATTCAAGGGCATCAATGTGTATCAAACATAATCTTACCACCATAAAAGTCGCTAAAAACAATATAAACAGCGAATCATTGCTTCTATACTCTTCCATGTAATGCGGACCCGCCGCCTAAGTGTCCAGGATGTTTGTATCAACAAATTCTGTCCCAAACTTTCATTTGTAATTATTTTGATTGTTACCAGATTTCGATTGAACAAAAATATCGCGTACTAAAAAAATACAGTAAATTAGTAACAAAAATATGGTTTTAATTTATACAACGCAATAAAGTAACTAATTTGTAATATACTTACTCAGATTCGTGAACGGTCAGAAACAAGTATTTTGTCACCTTGCTTTCTTCGCTGCTCAACACAGCATCAGCATCAGCAACTCTATTGTAGAAAGGAGACCTCATAATATTTAATTTTGAAGTCACCCTTCTTCCGTGAAACATAAAAACATCACTAGCTTCGCCCTTCGGTGTATAGGCACTTATCGGCATTGGTGTTAAGACTTTATTTTCATTGTTTGTCACTGGTACGACATCTAAATCTTGTGTCACACCAAAACTAAAACTAGGTCTATCATCCATTTCCATGATCTTTGACTTCTCGATCGACAACTCAACTTCATCTGCTACGCTTTTAAATGCCTTTTGTGTTAATAGCCCACACATGTTTTCTTACCTATCAAACCCGAATAAAGATTTTGTGTCTTGTCCTAGATCAGCGAACCTGTTTTTAGTTATTCCCATTAAATGTTTTCCAGAACCAGGTGTTTGTTCATTTACACCAATGTCACTAATGCGAACTTCAACCTCTTCATTTCTTTGTGCTCGGATGCCTACATTATATAACGCTTCAACCCTATTCATATTAATGCAACCAGCTTCACCTTGTACATCCTTTTCTTTTTCTTGTATACCAGGCATCGTTTCATTAGTTCCTGAATTGTTACCACCTGATGTACACTTCAAACTGTTGATGTACTTGTCATCTAACCCAATCAAATTAACGTTTCCAGGGCACTGTCAACATTTTCTCAAACCCTTTTTGTTCTTTGGTTATATTCTTTACATAATTGTTTAAGATCCATATACATCCCTGCAATATATGTACCAACTAAATCTTAATTACCTATCCAACATATATGCAACAGAAAACACAAACAGTCCATATTACCTCAATATTATTGGGAATTGGATCACCTTCTTCATCAACGAAATCTTCTTCTAATTCTCCATGCCTGAACCCTCCACAATTTAATTCTTCAGCTTCCCTTTCACTCAAAAGCTCCGCTGCCCATACTTTTGTAGGTGGTCTTCTGTGGCAAACTATATTATCATTGCATTTTGTACCATCGACATAGCACATCTGTTTCATATTCATTAAAAAAAACTTGATCAAATTTACAGATACAAAATTAATTCAAAGTTAAATCAATTAATAGTAATGTTACATAACTACTGAATTTAATATCCCTTATGAACCCAAATGCAATTAAAATTATCAATATGAATAGTTAGAAAGTAACAAAACTTACAGTCAACACTGTCAACGGTCCTCTGAAGTATGAATCCTTCTTACCCTTTTTCCATCCTTTTTTACACGTATTAAGCGCTCTCCAAACATAGTCGCACCAGCTAATATTTGACGGGTTCATATTTGGTGTGATGTAGTCAAGTATAGCTGTATCACATACTCCTTTTTGACGAATATTTCCCATTATAGAAGTAAACAGAACAATGAAGTTCAGTTTGAAATTGAGATCAGCCTCCGCAGATTTACGCATCCTCATCTTAACATTTGTGGGCTTAATTTCCTTACCATCCCCATACTGTTGCTTCCAATTACGCACCATTTCATCATCCCTATTAGGGTTGCCTTCTAGTATATCCAATCCTTCATTTTTCAGACCTAACATCTCCCCTATCATATCCTTTGTAAGTACAATAGAACCTTTGGACAACTTAATTTCCATCTTATTATCATCAAAATTATCAACAACATACAGCCCCAATTTTGACAAAATCCCGTCAAATTTGAATTCAACCATACCCCCAAATCCAATTTCTTCCAAACAAGCTTTCTGGTTTGGTTTTAGCTGTAACATGGCATTGCATAAGGTTTTAGGGCTAGACCTAGTTTGTAAGACAGCATATGGACTATTTTCAGCGGGTTGTTGCATTTTTTGTTTCCTTGTTTGTGTTTTTTACACCCGCAGGTTTATCACTATCTGCCTTCTTTTCTGCTTTTGACATACATGTTTCCCTTGATCTTTTTCTTCCTTGTTTCTCGCCTTTTCCTGCTACAATTTAAGGAAATATAACATGAATGTACCAAAATACACACTTAAGCAACAATATGGCTGTAATTCAGTAACAATTTTGTATATGCAATTGTGGAATTCATAATGATATCGGACACTGCGTAATAATCAAAAGAAAACAACTACCAATTGCATAGTTGATTAATGAAAACATGTATGCACAAACTCTTACCTTTGCTACCAGATGCCATTGTTTTAGCATGGCCTGAATAATATACTTCTTTATCTTTGTTCCTTCCACTTCTTCGTAAACCTATAAAGTAATACATAACCAGGTCTTAGCTTGCACATTAATTTAAAGTACAAATTTACATCAATAACAATATTGAAACACACATTTCATTAGTGTTATTATACATATCTACAAACTACAGTTACAACTACACTTTCAACTGATCCCAAGTCTAATTTTTTTTATGAACTACATTTTCAACCTACTTACCAAACACACCTTAATTAAGCCTATCAAACACACCTTAATTAACCACCTAAACACCTATGTTTATTACTGTCTCATAAAGATTTCTATTGAATTCCATGTTCTTTTTACCCTAATCAAAACACCCTTAACACATTTTAACATCTCACAATAATAAATCATATCCACACATACCTTAAGTACCACCATAGAAACACCAATGTTTATTACTCTACTAAATTTTAACTTTTTTCACATATAAAAAATTAGTCTTGTATACTAACAATAGTGAATTTTATCACAATTTAAACCATTATCCAAACACCCATGTAATGACATTTACCAGAAGCATATGAACTGTTTCTTCCCATGTCAACAAAATCATCGTCCGACGGTTCATCATTTACATCCATGGATTTGTCGTCGTTATCTTGTTCGACAACTACTTCCTTTTTGGGTCTCCTTTCACTTCTTCTTAAATCTATCAAATATACAATAACACAAGGTTATTTTCAACAAACAAAAACATCAATGTTATTTACATATATCCAAAACCCCTAGTTTTTTTTTCTAAAATCCAAAACCTCTCTGTTTTTTACACATACCCAAACAACCATGTTCTCTTTTCAAAAATCAAATCACTCTAAAAACAACTTTTCAGCAAGTTTCACTAGTGTTATAATGATAACACACATGTATTCCACTTAACAAAATCAAAAACAACATATGTATAACAAAACAATCTTCCAAAAAATACCTAATTACCAAACCCCTTTTTAAAACACACATGCAATTTAGTATACACTAACCTTTTAACTGATCCGAAAAAATATTCATTTTAATTAATAAAACAACAACAAAAGATGTAATTATAAACAAAATTAAAGAAATTAAGCTTACATTCCATGTTATTCAACCAATAAATCTTAGAAATATCCGATTTGTGTCGATTTTGAAATTAACAGGTAATGCAATGATTTTATGAAACCGTATTTGATGTTTATAGGGTTTGATGGGTTTATAAACGGGTGAATGATTCCGATTGTGCTTATGTGAGATAATTATGGTGATTGAATTTTGATTAGTGAGATTATTTGGGGATAACTATTATGATCCAGTCAATCACTTGAAAACGGGTATAATGTGTTTAATGAGAATAGAAGTTAATATTCTTTCATTTGTTAAATACCAAAACTGCCATTTTTA
This sequence comes from Tanacetum coccineum, assembly GCA_026074375.1. Taxonomy (NCBI): domain Eukaryota; kingdom Viridiplantae; phylum Streptophyta; class Magnoliopsida; order Asterales; family Asteraceae; genus Tanacetum; species Tanacetum coccineum. The sequence goes on along the minus strand of BQNB010162320.1, from coordinate 2,596 downwards.
ATACATTTTCAGCCATTTTTTATTTTCACTTATTTACATAAATGCCATCATGTATTATTAACCATTGATTTTATAATTCAAGGGCTTAGATTGCTCTAGAATAGTTCTGTACAGTTCCGTATATAAAATGAGTTCTCAATATAATGCGTCCTATTATATTTATTATATTATATATATATATAATTATATTTTATATAGTATATTCTATATATCATTTATATAATTATATATATATATATATATATATATATATATATATACATATATATTTATATACATATATATATATTATACATACTCAATTATATATATATACTATACACTTTATATATATACATACATATTCGAGTATATATAATATATTCATACACACACACACAAATTATATATATATATATATATATATATATTATATAATATATATATTATATATATATATATCTATATATTATATCCACATACATATTTATATACATACTTATATATACGTATATATACACATATTATTACGTAATATATACACATATATACAAGTATATATATACGTATATTTCATATATTATATGTTATTATATACATATATAGATACTAATATATATTATATATACGTTAATATTCTATTTAGATATATTATATATCACGTAAAATATATATATATTACGTATATTATTTTATACTTTTTATATATACGTATATTATATCTATATATACGTATATATATATACGTTATATACTATATATTTTTACGTATAATATATTATTCATATCTATATATATATATATACGTATATATATATATATATATACGTATATATATATATACGTATATATATATACATGAATAAGTTAACCTTAGTTACATTTAGTTATGTGTCAAAAAAATTGTTACTCATATATATTCATTGATCATATAATTATTAACATTAGTTTTATGTTAGTTAAGGGTTTTATAAAGAAATAACCAATATGTTTAATAACTCTTTATCAAATATATAAATGAATGAAATCCAATCATAAATACTATTGTACTAAATAAGAATTATGAATCAATAGATAATTTCAACGAAACTCGCTCGTATGACTCATGTGATGTTGAGAGTTATATCGAGGTTTTTGTGATCAGAAATACAACATATGTATGTATATTGTATACAAACGATTCTCTTTTATGTTATTCACGCTTACACACAAAAGACACATATGATGAAATTCAAATATGTGACATATACATATGAAACTAAAATATGTATAGGCACATAGGACACCTATGTATGAAAAGCCAATATATATGGACACATACATATGAAATACATTAATGTGACCTATATTCATATAAAGTCACATATATGATATTTACATATGCATAAACTCATTGTGAAATTGGTTCATGGTTCTTAGACTATAAAACATAAACAACGTTATCATCTCGAATCTATTTGATGATGAAACAAAGAGATTATTGTTGGTAACATTCTTGTGAAACTTTTATTATGAGTTTAGTTATGACTTAACTAACTCTTACACTCGTTTATTTATGTTAACTAATTGGTAGATTTATGATAATGGTCTAATTATTATAATCCATTGCATGTGAATACAAACGTGTTTTCGCATATACATACACTCTCTCTCTCGTATGAGCATTTAAACATACAAACATATACATACATTCTTACATATGAGACACACATATATTTACAAGAAACATATGAAGATACACAAATACACGTATACATACGCATAACTAATTTTAGTTAAGGAATCAAACATTTCACAATTTATTTGAGCGGATTAAATAATCATTGATCTTGACTCGAGCTCGAATAAAAATATTTCCTCAGTCAGTTTCATCAATTAAGCTTACAACATCATCACCAACATAGTGTAATAAAGACAACCAACTTTACAACTAATCATACATCACTTAAACACAAATATACCCACAAAAACCAACATCACACACATACACAACTCCCTTTTATTTCTTCCATCACTCGGTCTTGGGAAAGACGAACTTCTCCATCTTTGTGACAAAATACGCGTCTAACGAGGGTGTGTGTTATAAGAAGGACATGTGGTATAAGGGGGATGACATATCTTACCTTCTTATTACCACCGTCTGAAATGAGTGTGAAAATCTTAAAATGAAACGCATCCATGCTATAAGTACATCTTAAATATGCGGTTCTAGATTATTCTCACTTTTTTCTTTTTAATTTTACTTTTAGTTTTATCATAACTCAAATATAACTTTTGCTAAACGTCAAGTTTATCTATAATAATACTTAAAATGTGTATCCTTCATATTCACAAGTAGAACTACTAAAAGGTTAAAACTTTGTCGATTGTAATCGTGTTTGTATTTTGCAAGAATGCAAGTATCACCCTTTAGTCATTTTTTAAATTTGTATCTTGAAAATATAAAAATTATGTCTGAAAAATTTTGTGGGTTGTATAATGGCTAATCAAACAAAAAAGATGAAAAAATATCTCACATTGAAAATGATAAGAAAAAAGAAGAGAGATTAATACTATAAAACAAAGACTCGTTTTATTTTTCATAAGGATACTACATTTACTTATGCTTTAAAAAATA
>BQNB010162319.1:0-11398 GCA_026074375.1 Tanacetum coccineum | reverse complement strand
ATTTATGAGTTTCTAAAGTGTGGATTATACTCTTGAGATACTTGTCGTGCTATGTTGGTTTGCACTTGTACTTCTAACTTTGTTTTGTAGCAAACAAATTATTATAAGATCGATTCCTTGGTGCCCCGAACAAGGGGAGCTTACATCAAGGGGGAGTCTTCAATCGTCGATTTCTTTCTCTCTACTACAATTTGACGATCAACCTTTTTGGATTCGACAAAAATAGAGAGAAATGGATTTAAACTCATTAGTAATTTATAAACTTCTATTTTTATACTAAATGAGTTTATATTTTGTCATCATCATAAAGGGAGAGATTGTTAATACAAATAATTTCTAAAAACGTTATTTATATTTTTTGACCTCTCGATGTTTTGATAATAACAATATGTAAAAACGTTTATGATAAAATTAAACGTTTATAAATTACTAATCGTAAAATTCTATTTCTAAGATTAATAACTTAAGGTATGGATAAACAAACCATTAAACATGATTAGTGATCAAGAAAATATTTTTCTTAAACCTTACATTTCTACAAAAATGTATTAACAAAAATATATACACAAAGTATTTATTCATAAAAGAAATGTGTTATTAAAACAATAAATTTGAAATCAGATTTTCCCCCCAAAATAGAAGGTTTCAAAACAGATAACACCTTGCCCACTAAAAGACAAAAAGAAGAGTGATTATTATAAATTCAACCCTTTATATATATTAAATATATAATATAATATATAATAAGAATAAAAAATATCAATCAAAATTAATTGTAGTAAACCGGGAAGCATGCGATTCCCGGGTCGTTTATCCCCAACGAGGCATGAAATTGACGGTAACGTTATTGGTTTGACAATTGGATGCTTGAATAAAAGAAGGATTTGATTAGTTTTTCTAAATTCTACGGGAAATTACAAAAATTTAAACTAAGGAAAGCTTAAAACTACGGGAAAAACAAGCAAAGGCACGAGAATTTAAACTTAAAACTACGAGAAAGCATAAAAAAGGAAATGGATGTCCTAAAATTCTACGGGAAGCATAAATAAGGCATAAAAGGAAATCCTAAGTCTAAGGGAACATAATTATAAAGGCACTTAAAGCTAAAACACGAAAACGAGAACGGGAATTAAAAACGAACGCGACTTAAAAACCTAAATTATTGAAATTTAAACCTAAATTGATTTTTTAATTTTTAATTAACCCTAAGTGACTAAAAAGTAAGTACAAAGAAAACTAGACCAAAAACGGAAGTGATTTGAGCTAAAAACGCGAAGAAAACGAGAACGGGATTCTAATCCCGTTCTTTAAAAAACAAAATTTTGCAAAAATAACCCTACAGATGCAAATTTATTTTTCCTAGGTCCTACATGATAAAAGAAAATTTTGAAAAAAAGAATTTTATTTATTTTATTTTTAATAATTTTTTATGATTTAAATACTGTTTTAATCTAAATTAATTATAAAAAAAACACTAAACTAAGGTGGAAAAATCTGAAAAATTCACAGAAAGTACATTTAACTATGCTGGATTTAAGAAAAATAAAAGCTGGAAAATTAGCTTAACAAATAAGCAGTAAATAAGCAAATAAGATTAATAAGCTAAAACTGAAAAACTACCTTAAATAATAAATGTTGTAGGGTATAACCTGAAAAAGACCCTAGGGTAGTTGGACGTGTGTGGTGTGTGTGAGGTGCTTGTGTAAATGGGGGAGGTCATGGGTTCGACCCCCATGCCTCACCCTTTTTAGAAAACATTTTTTTTATTTTTCTTTTTACTAACTTATAAAAGAGACATAAATAAGCAAATTTTATAACTGTGACTTTTTATAAAACTAGTTAAATAAGCTGAATTGATTGAATTAAACAGACAGATTACTTATTTTTTTACTTAAGAAACAAATGGCAAACCAGCTAGGCTAAAAAGAGCAAATAAGCAAATAAGAAAGATAAGCAAACTGTTAGCCTCAATTTATTGAGTCAAACAAGGAAGCTCGGTCACTCTACGATGGAGCTTCGGTCTTTAATTAGTTAATGTTTGTAATTAAATTATTATTCGGGAATCGGGGCTCGGATAGATAATCTAATATTGTATATGTTTTGGGTTTAATCCCTAAAGCAAAACCCGAGCCCGGGTCCTAGTTATATATCCCGCGCGTCACATTATATGTGTTCCAGTGGTATATATATATATTTAGATATTTACTAAATATCTAAATATATATATAGATATTTTATTTTACAAAATATCTAATCTTTTCATTAATCCTAAAATTTCTTTTTCTTATTTCTCTCTCAACTCTCTCTCTTTTTTTTTTTTTTCTTTTCTTTTCTACTCTCTCTCTATTTCGTCTCTCTCTCTCTTCTCTTTTCTTGTTTCGTGGTTCGGGTTATGAAGTGGAAGTGTTAAACGGGTTTCTACAATTGGTATCAATCGCCTCGGGTGGATTTCGTGATTTTTTTTGGTGTGATAAGCTTATACAGATTCGGCAAATCGTTGGGTTATTTGTGGCAACTCGGAAGCAATTTATATTTCGTGGATCATTTGGGTGTTGGCATTCGTGGCAACGAACGGTGAAAAAAAAAGGAGCGGAAATTTTCGTTGATGAAACGATCGAACGAGCGGACTCAAAACGTATCGATCGAACGAGTGGAAAATAGTTTGGATCGAACGAGTGACAAATCGCATCGATCGAACGAGAGGACTCGAACAATCGATCGAACGAGAGGACTCGAACAAACGATCGAACGAGCGGAAAACCTCATCGATCGAACGAGCGGTCCGAACTAGACGATCGAACGAGCGGAAAACCTCAACGATCGAACGAGCGATCGAACGAGCGATCGAACGAGCGATCGAACTAGGTGATCGAACGAGCGGGATCGAACTAGGTGATCGAACGAGCGGGATCGAACGAGCGGATCGAACGAGCGGAACTTTTGATCGAACGAGCAAATTTTTTTTGGACCGAACGAAATTTTTTTTGAAATTTTGCGTGACGAAAAGGGTTTCAGTAAAACGGCCATAACTTTTGATCCGTAACTCCGTTTCAGGCCCGTGAGCTCTCAAATCGAAGAGAAAAACGTGACGGATCACGCTGTAACCACCCTTTGGCAGGTTAAGGATTTTTCGAGGCCCAAAAAGCTTGTTTTCAGTGATTTATTGACATTTTTCAGTTTTTTCTGGAACAAGAGAACACGCTTGATAGTTGAGTCCATTCATATCAAGTTTGATGAAATCAAGGAAATGATGTCTGATCACAACAGTTCTGGACCTCGCACCTCAACGAACAAGGAGTGTCTTGTGGAGAGTGTCTCTTCAGGCTCGTTCCTCTAGGACAAAAGGGCGTCAGATTATGACAACCTTGACCCCGCGCCCCCAAGACAATATGTTGTTCCTTCAGCAGAAAGACAGTTTTCGTCACAACCCAAACAAGGTTAGAATTTCTCTTCAGTCCTTTACTAGCAGAATATTACAATCCAACACACGGTCATCGTGCGGAACAAAAATTCATCAAAGCATCAAGCACCGAATGCATCGTTTCTAGAAGATGAATTTATCAATCCTTTTTTGTACACCGGTACAAGAAATTGGTGAGTCTTCCTCACACAACATTGATAATACCGATGTGCATTCATTTCAACCACAAAGTCATTGATTTCCGATGGACTGAGGATCATAATTTAGAAACAAGTTCGTGGAAAATCCATCCATGCCAGTTCAATCAAGACGGACAGCTTGCCACGATCCTGAAATGTGTATGTTCGGCACTCACGGTGGAGTATTGTTGGGAACCGAGACACATTATGAGGCAAGGTGGATGAATCAGCTTGGATTGAAGCAATGCAAGATGGAACTTCATCAGTTCGACTGACTAAATGTCGGGGAACTAGTCGGACTAAACCTTTGCAAGATGATAATAAAGCTAAGCTGGTTAAGGTAGAACAAAGAAGGAGATGAAGATCAGACTGTCATTCGCAACAAAGCACGACTTGTTGCTCTAAGGTTATGCTCAGGAAGAGGGTTTTGATTTTGAAGAATCGTTTGCTCTAGTGCTCGCTTGGAAGCAGTTCGGATTTTCGTTGCCCACGCAGCACACAAGTCTTTTCCAATCTATCAGATGGACGTGAAAACGGCATTTCTTAATGGTCCACTGAAGGAGGAGGTCTATGTTGCTCAGCCAGAAGGGTTCGTTGATCCAGATCATCCAGAAAAAGTCTACCTTCTAAGGAAAGCTTTGTATGGATTAAAGCAAGCTCCAAGAGCCTGGTACGATGAACATATAAACTTCCTGATGTCCAATGTCTTTACATAAGGTACAATTGACAACTCTATTCAAGATAAAAAATACGGAGATGATATTCTTTTTTTTATTACTTGTGCATATTTTCGTTGATGACTTAATATTTTTGGATCCACAAATCCTAAATATTCAAAACGATTTGAAAAATTAATGCCTCAGTAGATTTGAAATGTCCTTAATGGGGTGATGAAATTCTCTTTTAGGACTTCAGATTCCACCTAGTTCCCCAAAGGGGTTTTTTTATCAATCAGCCAAGTCGCTTTTAGAGATCTGAAAAGCATAAATATGGACAACTGTCACTCCATTGGTACACCATTGGACTACAAAACCTAAAACTAGATGTAGATTTGAGTGGAGAAACCGTAGACCAATTGTTTTCGTAGTAAAATCGGGTCATCATGTACTTGACATCTAGTAGACAGACTTAGTGCAAGCCAGTCATGCTATTGTGCAGTTATCAAGCACGTACCAACTCAAAAGCACCTCAAAGAGAGTTAAAAGGAAAAAATTATCTTTAAATACCTAAAGGGTACCATTAACATGGGACTCTGGTATCCAAAGGATTCTGGCTTTGAACTAATAGCATTTTCAGACGCTGATCATGCCGGATGCCTGATACTCGGAAAAAACTTCTAGGAGGGGATACAGTTCCTTGGTGATAAACTTGTAAGTTGGATGTCAAAGAAACAAAACTGCACTGCAATGTCTTCAGCAGAGGCAGAGTATGTGGCGTTATCTGCAAGTTGTGCTCAAGTAATGTGGATGAGGACACATCTTCAAGATTATGGCTTCAACTACAACAAAATACCGTTGTATTGCGACTCTCAGTCAGCCATAGCAATCTCATGCAACCCCGTACAACACTCACGGACAAAGCACATCCATACTCGGTATCACTTCATAAAGGAACAGGTTGAAAATGGTATAATTGAATTATATTTTGTCAGAACTGAATACCAATTAGCTGACATGTTTACGAAAGCCCTTCCTGAGGATCGGTTTAAGTATCTTGTCAGAAGGATTGGTATGAGATGTTTGACTCCAGCTGAACTGGAGGTTCTGACAAATGAGACTGCTTGATATCATCATCAAACATCACCATGTACATATTTTTGAAAAAAGCAAAATACAAACAAAAATATAAAACTTCAAAAAGAAAATACAAAATCAGAAAATCAGAAAATTTCCAAAAAGATTCTTCTCGACATGTCTCTTGGAATCGATAACATTTACGTGCTTAGAAATGTCGATTAACATTGACACGGGTGTGTAAATGAAGTTCGAGCGAGAGTTGCAAATAGTTTCAAAACATGTCATTTCTAATTTTCTAAATGGCTTATGTGCAAATGTCAGTACATAACCCGGACTTCAAATAAAGGAAGGTTTATAACTTATCCTCCCAACGAGAAAATTAACGTTTCTCGGTCTTGAGCTGTTCTTACAAGACATTCAATTTCTTTAGCTCAAGAAAAAGGATAGTGTACGTTTCAGTGCGCTTACCCTTACCGTTAGAAGAGAAGTCCTCTAACATCTGGTTTTTCAAAAAGTTGAACATAATTTTTCAAGAATTTCTCGATGACAATTCATAATCTTTCAAAATTGTGTGTTCAACACTCCATCCCTCACAATGTTTTCAAAAGACAACAATTTTTCAATTGGTCCTATTCTTGAGGGGGAGTTTTTCGAAAAACAAAGTTTTAATGTTCTTGGATACATCATCAACGACCATTCTTATGTATTCAAAACATTATCAAAATGTTCCAAACCATTCATGCGGTGACCATATCTCGCCCACAGTTTTTTAAAATATATTTTAATCACAAGATATTTTAAAAAAACTAAGTGTTTATTATTTAAAATAAGGGGAGAATGTATTTAAAAATATGGATCTAAATGGCTCAAAGTGCTGAACAGTAAGAAAAGGTTTTATGGTTCTTTCTTCATACCCAATACAACATCTTATTTTCACGAAGATTCTGAAGTCAATAAGGTGGTTAGGTAGGAATCAATCCTATGATCAACCAGAAACCGGAGGATCTGCCCAAGGATAATCCAAAGATTAGAAAATAGCAGTCCTTAGTAGGATTGGAGATGAATGTATATGGGAATAATGCTGACTAAGATTGAGCTAACACTGGAACAATCACAACAAGGTGTTAGTAATGACGTCTTGGTAAGCATTAAAGGCGTTGAAGAATTAAAAAGAAATGTATGGATAAAGGGTGAAAAGAAAGAATCCCTCCACACAACTTTAGGCAGAAACCAGGGTCAATACATTTGCTATCAGAATCACAAGGATGATTTGCTGGTATTGAAAACGACTTCATGGGGGGAAAAAACCCCCCAAGTGATGCCATTGCACCAAACCACTTCCCAGCCATTCGGGTTTCTCTCAACAGAAACTTGTCTCATTTGTCACGGAGATACACACGTTATCTATTGACATCTCATTCCGAGATTGTTGATATTGAATAGGTGGCAGTCTGCTCCAGCCTCCGAGTACTAAAACCAAAATGCACTAATCGAGTCTAGAGCCAGGAGATCAATCAAAATCTCGTTAGGACACATTCCATTTCAAACACTTGTTGAACATCATCAGGTTCACAAGCTGTTATCAAGAGTCCTACGCAATATCATTGTGATATTTACCATGAACTTTCAGAGTGATACTCTTTAGTATTTACATATGGACGAATGGAAATCCTTCCAGTGTTCATCATCAAACAGGCACTGCGGTAGGTGACTGCGAGATTCTATTGAATCAAACTTGTGACAATGGATATCGATTTGGTCCAGATAATTTGAATTGACGGTTGGATGAATTTGATAAAAAACTTGACACTCTCGATGTGTTAACAAAATTCTTTTAACGAGTGACACGTCGATTGATTTCAAAATCAAATTTTCTCGTTTTATCACTAACGTAATCACTTGCCAGGTCAAAACGGTGGTAAACGGCAACCTCAATCCTATTTCACAAATGCTAATCTACGAAGTCATACTATCTAGAAAGCTCAAGATTTAAAGACAAAGGACTCCCGAAACTTTGATTTGAAGCTTTCAAGATAATGCCAAAGTATGAGCATATTGGTCAAAAACAAAAGATCGCAAGATGGCAAAGACGATGACAAAGGCTCAAAGTCAAGATCGCAAAGCATGAAGGAACAAGCCTACAACATACAACGAAGACAAAGACCAAGGACACTCGAGCTTAAACGACAAAAGCAATCTCACTGATCTCATGAAGGAGTGTCATCAATGAACTCACTTCGGGGGAGATTGTTAGCCTCAATTTTATTGAGTCAAATAAGGAAGCTTCGTTCCCGTGTTCAAGACCTCACTTCGGGGGAGATTGTTAGCCTCTATTTATTGAGTCAATACAAGGGGAAGCTTCGGTCACTCTTCGAGGAGTTCGGTCTTTAATTAGTTAGGTTGTAATTAAATATTATCGGGAATTGGGCTCGTAGGATAATCTAATATTGTAATATGTTTTGGTTTTAATCCCAAAGCAAAACACGAGCAGGGCGTCTAGTTATATACCTCGGCGCGTCAACATTAAATGTGTAGGGGTATATATATATTTAGATATTTTCTAAAATATCTAAATATATACTAAGATATTTTCATATGAAAATATAAAAAAATATCTAGGTTTTATTTTTCTAAAATATATTTTTTTCTTTTCTCTCTCAACTCTCTCTCTACTCTCTCTCTATTTCGTCTCTCTCTCTCTTCTCTTTTCTTGTTTTCGTGGTTCGGGTTATGAAGTGGAAGTATTAAACGGGTTCCTACACAAACAAAGATACTCAACCACACCCAATAAGCACTTAAGTACAATAAAAAGCCAAGAAATCAAACTGAAAAGCTCTGAAAAGCTATAAGCACCTTTTGGCTAAAACGACTTAACCAAACAGCCTAAGGACACTTTTGAGCTTAATTTTAAGCCCCTTAGTGGATCCTTATGGCTTAAGGGCTTATATGACCTTAAAGCTAGTCCTATAAGCTACAATAAACGACATTTAAAAAGTATTTTGAAATGCATTTGAACCTTTAAAAAGACTGATGAAAAAACCTAACAACTAACCCATTTAAGTGTGCAATAACTGTTTTGACCCATTTGTGCTTTAATCAATGAAACAGTGAAGGAAACTTAAATACCAGATTTTAGACTTGAAAATAAACTCATTTTGAACTTGAAAACATGCTACTTAAACCTCAAAACTTAAAATCCTAGTTAATGCATTCTTAAACAAAAAAATTACCACAGACTTGAGAGTTTGGTTATGAAAACTTGAAAACTAAGTTATACTTAATCTTAGCTTAATAAAACTACGACTTAGGACTAATATGAGCTTGTGAAACTGACCTTAATAACCAAAAGACAGATTCTCCTCATTTGACCCGTTTTGGGTCCTTGACCCAAACACCCCTTTAAAAGGCATTTTGACATTTTTATGCTACACAAACTGATTTAAGCAAGAACTTATAATAACCAGGTGACAACCAAACATAATAAGCATAAAATAGCTAAACACAATAGATTTTAAGCAAAGAAATAAGCTAGAACCAATTAAGCAGTTTTTTTAAAAAAGGAAATGACAAATTTGCATAAAAAAGCTTAAACTTAAATTTTTATTAAAACAGTAAAAGATTACAAGATTCAAAAGTTAAAATGATAGAATTTTAAAGACTAAAAACATAAATTTAAAAACATTAAAACTAAAACTAATCTACTCCCATTGTGTGTTTCTTGTGTTTTTGTTGTGAGAGAGCTCAAAGCTCAAATCCTGACCCTTAATCTGCCTTGGCCTCCAATCCAAATGATCCCAACCCTCAATTTTTTTGTCTTGACCCTTTAACCAATGGGAAATTATGGGATTGCCACAGTGTACTTAAGCCATGTGGGGGTGGGATTATGTGGGGTTGAATAGGTAAAGAGGGTGTAAAGGTCGTATGTCGTGTTGCAGTGAATGAGTGTGACAGGGATGTACAGTGCATAGGGTTAAGTTTGGCAGGAAAAAGGTATAAAAGGGTGAGCAGGGGTAAAAGTTTGGGGAATGGCAAATTTAGTCCCTCAAGGTTTATAGTGATCTTGCAAGTTTAGTCCTTTGCTTGGCAAGTTAAGCCCTTATAGTTTGTAAATGATTGCACCGTCAGTCCTTAAGGGACTAACGATGTAAGGGTGCAATGGGTAACAGTTGTTAAGTGGCTTGGGTTTGGTTTTGGGCTAAGTAATGGGTCGGGTATGTTAAAAAAAGGGAATTGGGATGTTGGGCTTATGTATTAAAAAGTGGGTTTAGTATATAGGTGGGCTGACCTGGGCCTACTAGGTGGGTACGGGTGGGCCCACTTTTGACAATTTAGGTTTTCGGGTTTGGTTTTCGATGCCCTTTCCAATGCCGTATCTCGGGGTTGATTTTATTAAATGCACAAACGTTGTCGAGTCGATCCAGAAATGTCCGTTTTAGCTCTGTTTTTAACCCTTTTGTACCTGTGGCCTTGGTTTTTCATGCTCTTTCCAATTCCGTGCTCAGTTTTGTTCGGTTTGGCTTTATTTTTGTCCTTTAGTGAAATATCCGGTACCTACACAATACAAACACAAAAACAAGCATATTTATGGCATTTTGTGTGCGTTTTTGGTCGTTTAGGGTCGTTTTATTGAGTAAAAGGTATGTGTAATTACACACATACCAAAATCCCCCATACTAAACTATTGCGTGTCCTCACGCAATGCTATAAGTAAGCACTTAGAAAACTAAGACTCTTAATTTTTTTTCCCCCCCCTTCGACTAAATAACTCGAAAAGTAGCTAAGTGTTCGTCAAGGGGAATTAAAGAATCAATAGTTTAGAAAAGCCCCGTTTTTACCATTTTTAAATGTATTCTTATTCTTACACATATTTTTGTTCTTTTCATTTTTCTTATATATATATATATATATTTTGTACTTTTCATATTAAGCAACTAACTAGAACGTTTGACTTTCGTTATTTTTATAACTTTTAGGGATCATAGAACAAGATGCATTTTAATCCTAAAATGCCCCCCAAACATGATAAATTCATCGTTCATGACTTTTCACTTATTCCAAACCAAGCTTAAAACGAAATCACCGTTAAATATAAGTTAAGATGCTAACACTACTCATATTTGCAACTTGTGAACTTTTCACTCCCGACAATTATTATATATTAGGTGAATGTGCCATTTTGAATTTCAACCATGGATCAACGTTTTGCAAAATTCTATGTTTCACGTTCCACCCGAGAATAATGAGTTTCAAGGCGAGATCATCCCATGTAGCGACTTTTATCAGTCTCAGATTATTATTCTTACTATGGGCTTTCTTTAGAAGGCTGTAACATCGGTTGTGAGCCGGCAAGATGCAACAAACTTTTGTTAGCCCATAGTTTATAATTATTACTCATCATTTTTTCTTTTCTTTTTTTTCTTTTTTTTCATTTCATTTTACTTTATTTCACGATATATAGAGAAGACCTTTTTTTGGAAAATTTAAGTAAAAATTTAAACCAAGACTAAAATTTTTGCTATTAACTATATAAAATTGTTGATTTAAGTTTAATTTCCAAAATAGCACGTATTATTAGTTTGGTTAGGAGTTTATGGGAGAAAAAGCCACAAATTACATACATGAGCTCTTAAGATTTCCAAATAATCCTTGCTTAGCATCCAACTTCTACTTAACACTATCATTTTTTGTTCTTCGCAATTTCGCGAAAGCTTAGTCTAAAAGTTAAGGAACAAGCTAGAGCTCAACACGCTAGATTGAGTCAAAATTTATTCTTATTCTACCCAGCAGGAAAGTCAAAATTGTGACAAAACACTTATTTTCTTTTTGAAAATTTTTAAAATTTTTCATTTTTTTGGTATTTTTTCAAATTTTTTTTGGTAAAAACGGGATTACATGAAAACAACGGCTGCAGACACAATCAAATAGATAGATCCCCCCATACTAGAACTAAACATTGTCCTCAATGTTTTAAGTAGGGTCTCTACGTAAATCTAAGGCCGTTTATTAGGTATGCCAAAAGAAAAACGTTAGTCGATAAGATTAGGATATTGGGATTCCCAAAA
>BQNB010162318.1:0-14574 GCA_026074375.1 Tanacetum coccineum | reverse complement strand
TGGCATTTTGAGTCCGTTTTTGGTTATTGTAGCTCGTTTTTAAAGGTAAAAGATATGTGTAATTAAGCACATATCACTAAGCACTCATCTATTCCGGGAAAATCACACGGTATGAGAAATTTACCGGGGTCTCTAAGTTTTTCGGGTAACTTTTTGAGGAGGACCGCCGAGCAATGCTCATTTCAACGGAGTTCTTGCTAATTCAAACAATTTTTCTTTGTTACTAATTAAACTCTTAAGTGTCGAAGTAAATTTAGGCATGAGAATTAAAGCATCCGCGAAGCTAATGTCGAAATGGAAATCTTGAAAATTTTGGTAAAATTTCTCAATTTGATTGTTAGCTTTTTCGCGTATCTTTTGGTCATTAAGTCTAGACGGATATGGAATTGATGGTTTCGGGTTAGGCATCAGAGCACTAACGGGAGCAACAACGGGCTCAGAATTTGGTACTTGAGGTTGAACTTGGACAACCGGAGGTTGGACGTCTTTGGTACTTCCGTTATTAGTAGGAGGCACCGTGTCCTTTGTCACCTCGGTTTCACGTTCCACTACTTTAGGAGGAGAAGAAGAAGTAGTAGGAATCGTGGGTCCTTGATAAGCAACACCGCTTCGGGTGGTAATACCCTTCAAATCTACCTTCGGGTTAGTAATGGTATTACTAGGAAGTGAACCCGAACCTGAAGTAGAAGCGGTATTGGAATTCACAAACTTGGAAAGCATGTCTGTTAAATTGGTCATTTGATTTTGCAAGTTTTGATTTTGGTTTTGCATATTTCTCATAACTGCATCATTAGCTTTGACGTAGTTTTGAAAGTCATCCTTCGACACATCTTATGTTTGCGGAGCCGAAGCTTGGTAAGGTGGAGCTTGGTGAACCGGGGGTTGATTAATAGGAGGTCGATAAATTTGGCCTTGGTTGTAATTATTCCCTCGGTTTTGGTTGTAACGGTTTTGGTTATTTCTTTGGTTTTGTTGAACGGGAGGAAAACCGGGAGGTCGAATTTGATTTGCAATCGGGGCTCGGTAACCGGTATTTCCTTGATTGAAATTAGCCGCAGAGGCTTGGGAAACATATTCTTGAATATTGTCACGATAAACGTTGCCATCGATGGCGGGACAATTTCAGTAAGAATGAGCTCCACCGCAAGTTACACAACTTTCCTCGACCGCTTTTACGGTAGCGGGAGCTTGGGATTGGTTTTTCTTTTCGAGAAGTAAGGCTTTCACCATATCTTTAAGTTCGGCAACATCGGGAGAAATACCGGGGGTAGAATTGATTACACTCACTTTGGCAACAACCGGTTTGTTATGTGAATTACAAACTTTGGATTTGCTCTCAATGATTCTTAGGCAATCACGGGGCATTTTATCCAAAAAGTTACCACCCGCGGCGGAATTCAACGAATCTTGATCATTAGAGTTCAAAGCATTATAGAAAGTATCGAGTTGATGTAATTCCGAAAATCCATGATGTGGGCATGCCCGAAGAAGATCGTTGAATCGGTCCCATGCCTCGTAAAAAGTTTCATCAAATCGTTGTTGAAATCTCGTGATTTCATTTCGAAGGTTTGTTGTCTTAGAAGGAGGGAAGAATTTGTTGATGAATTTCGAAACAAGATCATCCCATGTAAGAATCGATCGAGGGGGTTCTTTTTCAAGCCAAATCCGGGCGACACCCTCGAGGGAAAATGGGAAAAGCATAAGCTTAACCGACGTACTCGGGACGTTCAGGAACTTCATCGTAGAAGTGATCTTGTTGAAATATCGAATGTGAGCATGAGGGTCTTCTTTGTCATGTCCGAAAAATTATTTGTTTTGAACAAGATTAAGCAAACCATGCTTAAGCTCAAAGTTGTCCGCGGTGATCTCGGGAACAACGATGGCATCCTCGTAACCCTCGGTGGGTGCTTCGAGCAATTGCGTCGTAGTACGATTATCGGCCATCGTAACACCGATAGACTGATTTTCAATTGGTTCCACAAGATTAAATGGTTCAACAAAAGTCGGGTTGACTTGTTGTTGTTGACGGTTAGAATTACGAGATTGAGAACGAGTGCGCATGCACTAAAATATAAAAAGAAAATTTATACTAATTTTTTTATATTTTTTTGGTTTTTCAACAATGTATTCACAATTTATTTTAATAACGGACAATGAGATAAGACACTTAAACCTAATAATCAACTCGCTTCTCGGTAACTCTTTAAAGAGAAAAACGCACAAAGGAGCGGAGGAGTAGGAAAGCGCGAAGCTATTAAAAACCTTTCTCCTTTAGGGTCGTAGTTCGTTGGAACGACCCGCCTTATACCCCTCTTAGAGTTTGTTTAACTTTCAAAGGTGAACCGTACCTCGCAAGTGACACAAAAGGTAAGTTTTTGATCTTTTGTTCGGGAACTTATTAATGATAATACTTCAATTGAAAGTATTATATTGATGGTGAATTTTATTTCTTTTTATGGACAATGTTTTTAAATTTTTGATTTTTTTTATATTATATATATACTAATAAAAGAAAAATCTTTTTGTATTTTTTTATATGAAAATAAGCAAAATAACTTCACACGGAAGGATCTTCAAAGCACAAATCTTCAAACACAACAACAATCATATACAATCCTCCCCGACAACGGCGCCCCCCCAAAAATTGAATCGTTCTGAAATTAACCCTTTTAAATATATAAATAAATATATAATACTATAAATATATAATAAGGATAATTATCAAAAAATCTCAATTGTAGTAAACCGGAAGTATGATTCCCGGGTCGTTATCCCCAACGAGGAATGCAATTGAAAGTCGAGAGTCGTTTTGATAATCGATGCTTGAATGGAACAAGATTTAGATTGGGTTTCTAAAACTACGGGAAAATTAAGGCAAACACTTATAAACAATTAAGGGAAAACTATTTTAAACTAAAAACGCTTCTAAAAACTAACTAAGGCAAATATTAACCCTAAAAATGAAATTTTGGTTTCTAAACCTCTAAAATAACAAAATAAAATTTTCTAATAAAGATTTATATTTTTTTGACTTTTTTATAATTTTTTATGAATTAAACCTATTTAATCTATTTAAAATTCTAGAAAATAACAAATTAATTCCTAAAAATTCCCAAAAATGATTTTCTACTTTAGAAAAGTCTAAAATATCATACAAACTCAAAAAATATCCTCTCACTACTTTTTATAATTAAAAACTAATTCCTAAAATTAATTTAAAAAGCAAAACATAAAATTTAAAATCTAAAAATGATGAAAGAGATTTTAAACTTTGTAAACCTTAAAAATAATTAATCTAAATCTAAAAACTATTTTTTTGTATTTTTCTGAATTAATTTACTATTTTTAAATGATTTTCTAAATTTTACTCTTCGAAAAATAAATAAAAATAACAAATAAATTTGGAAAAATATGAAAAATTGCAGGAAAGTCTTAAATGTTGTAAAGATCCTAGAAAAAATAAGCTGGTTAAGCCAGCTTATCGAATAAGCCCTAAAAAGCTAAAAATAAGCTGCGAAGTGCTTATGACAAAAAGAGAAGAAAACGTGTATAAATAAATTGATGTTGCAAGTTCTAACGGAAAAGTCCCAAGGGCGCTAATGATAGTGTGTGTGTTGTGTAAAACGTTTGGTGAGTAGGGGTGAGGTCTCGGGTTCGAGCCTTGCTCACCTGGGACTTCCCTTAACTCCTAAATGTTTTTTAAAAGCCATTTGTTTTACAACTTTTTAAAGGGGTTAAAAATAAGCAACTTTTACAAAACCACTTTTTTTATAAACAAAAAAATAAGCACTAAAATAAGCTATTAAAGTGACAGAATAAGCTTTATACACTTAATGACCTTTTTGCTAACTGTTAAGCTATTTAAGCACTAATAAGCAAATGAAAAAGAAGAATAAACTAACACAGGACCTTAACTACTCCTAATAAACACTTTTGAACAAAATTAAGCAACTACAATAAGCTAGAATGACAGATTCACTAAAAAGGCTATAAAACTTAAGACTTTTAAGCTACAATGCAAATAAGTTTAAATAAGCTCTAACTTAAAGGAAATAAGCTAAAAGGGACTTAAACTAACCTAATAAGCTATACTAAACCTAGAATAAGCAAATGCAATAAGCTAATAAGCCTAAATAAGCAAATTAGCTTTTTGGCCAAAACTGATAAGCAAACAGCCAAAAGGGGCTTTTCTAGCTTAAAAATAAGCTAGAAAACAAATCCTTATGGCTTAGTGGCCTATACCACTAAAAAGCTTGGCCAAAAAGCTACAATAGCAACAAAGAAAAAGCAGTTTGAAATTCAAATAAGCACTTAAAAAGCTTCATGAAAAAGCTATCTCACACAGATTTGACACTTAGAAATTTTTTCTTAAACTTTTGCAATCTTCACAAATACAAGCTTTTGAGCTTAAAAATAAGCTAACAAATAGAACCTTATGAACTTATAACCTACAAACAGATTGAGATTTGACCTCAAAGAACAAGAATCAACAATCAAAAACCATTTTGAAATTCAGAATAAGCTATAAAAAGCAAATGGCATTTTCTCAAATTTTTCAACACTTAGCAATTTTTGACAGCTTTGGCAAAAACACAAATATGACAAATGCAGGCCTATTATCTTTGGTTTCTAACTTGTTTTAACACATGCATAAACACAAAAACATCACAAAAAGCTCAATAAGCAAAAGCACAATCAAATAAGCAAATAAAATGAGCCATAAGCTAACAGATTCAAACCACAAACTCTTAAAACCTTGAAAATGAGATTTAACACTTAAAAACCTAAACAAACTGAATCTTAGGACTAATCTAAGCTAAACTAAACTGACCCAAAAGACATATCTCTTTTTGACCCATTTTGACCTTCAAAATCAGTTAAACCAAACACCCCTTTAAACACTTAAATCCAATTTTAAACTTGATTTAGACTGATTTAAGCCACAAATTACCAAGACCAGATGTTAAATAAGCTATATTATCAATATTAAGCAAATTTCAATAACAAATAAGCACTCAAATAAGCTAAAACAGATTATGCAATCTTCTAAGCTACTTAAGACAGAATTTAAGCAAAACTTCAAACAAATGATTTTTAAAACACAAGACAAGCATATAAGCATCAAACATCATATAAAAGCATAAATAAGCAAATATAAGCAAACAATAAGCACAAATAAGCAGTTGAATAGTAAATAAGCTAAAAATGGAAAAATGAAGACTTACAAAGGCCCTTGCTTAAACAGGGCAAATGAGCTCAAAAGAGCTTATCTACAAGCTCTAGCTTATCAAAGATAAGCTAGTGACAGCAATAAGCCCTTCCCTTTTTGGCTTATCTTCCATTTGAGCTTTTTGAGTGATTTTTGGTAAAATGAGCTTAAACCTTACAAACTATGAAAGAGTTTACAAGACTTAAGTAAACAGCTTAAGAATGTTATAAAAAGAGCTTTTGTGAGCTTATAAAACAGTTTTAAATCATCAAACACTTTAACTTAAAAACATGATAAAACATAAAAACTTCAATATTTCATTAAACTGAAAATTAGTACAAGGCTTTTAACAAAACATTACAATAAGCTAAAAAGACTTAAATTATAAGCTGAAAATTACTAAAAACTAAGCTCCCCCAAAGGCTTACAAATGAGCCTATTTATACTAAGCAAAAGAAGATTCTAGGACTTGTGCTTTCTTTGTGAGAGCTCCTGCGGGTGTGTTTGTTGTGTGAGAGGGATCCAAGAGTCATCATAGCCATCCAAAATGAGTAGTGCCCAAGTCATATCATCTCTACCCTTGATTTCTTGTCTTGTTCCTTGGACGAATGAGCTTGCAAGGGATTGCCAAGGTGTCATGTGGAGGGATAAGGTGTGGGGTGTGTAGACAAAGTGGAGAAGAAAGGGGAATAGTGTTGGAGTATTTTGGCGGGTAGTGAGGACAGGACACAACCTGGAAGATGTACAGTGTTGGCGCCTTATTTGAAGTTTGGAAAAAATGCAAGAATGGTCCTGAGGGTGTATAGGTGTATGGCAATCATAGTTCTTGAAGTGTGCAACCTTGGCTCTTGAAGTTTGTAAATGGTTTGCACTGTTAGTCCTTAAAGGACTAACGGTGTTAAGGTTTAAAAGGGGGGGTTGTGGTTAACGGGAGTTATAAGGGGGTGATTTGGGCTCATTGTTGGGCCGGCTATAAATAAAAAGGAACTTGGGCCTTTATAAGGTTTATAATGTTTTAGGTTTGTAACATATAAGTGGGCTGACCCGGGCCCACTAGGTGGGTACGGGTGGGCCCACTTTTGACAATTTAGGTTTTCGGGTTCGGTTTTCGATGCTTTTTCCAATGCCACTTCCCGAGGTTGACTTTGACTTTTTTGTTGACTTTGACTTTGTCTTTTTGACTTCTCACGGTCTTTCCGTTCTCGTGCTCGGTTTTGTCGTTTTGGCTTCGATTTTGTCCTTTTCTTGGATATCCGTTTCCTGCACAATACAAATGCAAAACATACAAATACAATGTATTTTTGGTACGTTTTTGGTCATTTAAGTCCGTTTTTAGTGGTCAAAGGTATGTGTAATTAAACACATACCACCGAGTTTTGAAAAATTCGAAGATTATGGATTATCAATAACCACCAACTCGATAAAACTAAAATTTATGATTACTGGATAATCCAAAACACTTAAAACATCAAATTCGATAAAACCGAATTTGATTTCCGAGTTTTTAGAAATTGACAAATTTGTTTTTCAAAATCCCAATTCACGATAAAACCGTGATCTTGATGTATTTTAACACTTAGTAATCGTATTTCCGAGATTTAAAAGCACTAATTCCTTATTCACACTTTTCGATAGAACCGAAAAAGTGTGAAAGGCTATAAAACTCGATAGAACCGAGTTTAACAATATCCTCCTAATATACGATTTTCGATAGAACCGAAAATGCGTATATATCTATTACAATACTTTTCTGTCGAGATAAGACTACAAGTGCTACTGAAACTCCTAAAACTTCAAGAAAAATGATCCGAGAGTATAAAAACAATCTCCGAGAATGTAGAAACACTTCCGAGAACTGTAGAAAACTACTGAAAATGCAAACACCACACTCGATAACATTCGATAACGCCCAAATACTCAAAAAATTTTAAATTACTGTCAAAACTCTACTCGAAAGCTCAAACGCCTCAACCGAATTCACCGAGTGTCATCACGAGGTTCTCGGACGTGGATAAAACGTACAAATTAACTCACTCGTATTCTCTAATGGCGTATGATACCACTTGTTAGGTCTTGTTTATCTTAATCAATACATAATCAATCATGGAACTTAGAGAGAATAGTAATGGAGGAAAAATATTTAAATTTCAAATGTTATAAATGGAGGGAAAAGGGAAAATGTTTATTACAAAGCATCACCCTCTAATGATGATTAGAGGGGTATTTATAGGAGAAGGAAGGAGCCTTCCCTTCCTTTATTTTTCACTTCTAGTCCCTAATCTTTGGTAATTATGCTATTTCTTTCTTTTTGCTTAATATACATTATTACAAGCTACTTTATACTAAACAAAACAAAGACTATTGACTAAATATAACTAAACCACATAATCGACACTTTTTATGAACCTAACATAAAGTATGCAACTTTGATTTCGACAACCACGAACCACTATCACACTTCTAATTCAGCCTTCCATCAACTCAAATTACCCTCTATGACGCACCTTAAGATAAATGAACTTGAGCAGTAGAAACTTAAACTAGCAGTAGTAACAATGACTTACAGTAGTAAAAACCTTCACCTCATGTGGTACATGTAAATGGTTAAACATTTTAACATTAAGCTTCCCCTAAAACCCATATGTTAACCATTTCTTAAATCTTCAATTCTGTAAGCTCTATGTAATGATCACTGATGAAGAAAACTAAGTATAACGAACTTGATGCTGAAGTAGAACAACCCAAACTTGTGTCTTATATCTTGTACTATCCACATGACTTCAAACTCATACCAAGACCAAAGTATAAGTAGATCGCAACCTCTTGACAAAATCATCATCTTTTATGAGACACATAACCAAAGTGATAGCAAATGTAAGCATTGAGCACCATAAGTTAGATCACACACCTTTGCTAGATTTGTCAAGTCTTAGTCACACCGTTGTAAGCACGAACAAGTTATCTCCAAATGTTTTAAGCCATTTGAGATATGATAAGAACACAAACCTATGAAAATCTACTTCAACTCCAAATAAGTGATAAACAATCTTCTTCTTAATCATATCTTCAATAAAATACGAGCCTTTTTAAACCTTTAAGAAGATTTAAAACATCTAAGAACCAAATAGTAGAATCAAAAACAAATAACCTTCAAAAACTGTTAGACCTGTTTAAGATCCTTCTGTGTGTGTATTGTCCGATATCGGAATAAAACTAGCAGTATAAACTTCTTCTCGGACATAGCAAGCAGTACAAATTTTTCTTTGACAGTACAAACTTACTTCGAACAGTATTAAAACCTTAAGCACGCACAACACTAATTCTTTTGAGCCCAAAAAGTAGTATTAACATTATGTTGGCAGTATAAACATACATGTGAACCTTCACATCCTATGTTAACCACGAAAATCAAAACCAACTGTTAAAAACAAAACGAATCCTCTTTTGGCCCAATCTTTCTCTTATACTTTCTGCTTTTCATGCACGTCAAGCAGTACTAATCCATTAACAACATTAAAATTATGATAGCAGCACAAACGTTCCTTGGCAGTTTTACATTCCATGACCTATTTTTTTATATTTTGTTTAAAAAAAACATTAAATCCAAACCAACGAACAACACCACTTCTGTATCATTTAAATACCCCATGTGACCTAGCAATCACAACTTCTGTATCAATCTCTTCTCTAGTGTTGTTTTCGTTTACATACCACCACTAGCATACACCAGGCAACCTCCATACACCAAAATCACTGTACCCTCATGTCAAGGTTTGTTGTTCCCGTCTCTTCATAAATTCATACCAACTAAACTCTAACAGCTTAGTGTTTACTCGAGTTGCTAACAACAATCAGATCCACAAAATAAGATGATAAAGAACAACATCCAAAACACAACGATCCATAACATTGTTGTGAAGATCGTTTAGGGTTTTAAGAGTTCCATGATTATTAGACAACAATTAACGAAACCTCATGGATCGCTTTGTGGTGAGTAGAACAACAACGAACATAATTAAAACCCTATCTCCATGATGATGATCAGAATAACAATTGTATACCAAAGAAGCCAGATCCATCACCAAAAATATTGCTTTACCGAATTAGTGTTTTATTTAAACCCTAACTTCACCGAATTCGAATAATTTGAATGTATCGAAAAAGAAACCCAAATTCGATACAAAGAAAACCCTTAATAGTAACAATGATTTACAATCATATTGCATACCCATAACAGGTAGAGAGGACGATTATAAACACTTGTTACGACAACTTATCTTCAAAACCCTATTAAGACTTTTACCCAAAACGATTTCTTGAAAATTATAGTTTTTAAGGTTTCTTCAAAAACCTTGTAGATCCTAGATCGAGAGCTACGAGCTCTTATACCAATTGTGGAAACCATACGATCGTTTAAGCTCAGTTTGTTTAAAACTTTAATCTAGGATGAACAATAACAAAGAACAATAGAATGCACAGCGGAATAAACATTAAGAACATTCTTTATTATTAGCTAACAAGGTTTCATCATCATCTTTATACAATGACTACTACAAGCCCTAATTTTACGTGATCAATCATAGAACGTGTTATCTAAAATATAACAAGGAATCAAAAATCATTGAGGCTAAAACAAACTAAACCCTAGGCATCTACAATAAGACTTGACGCCTAGAACACACACAAACTTTTCTGGTGTTTACATCTTTGACACACCTAAAACTATATCTAGGGATCTCTTTATATAGTAGAGTCCATCTAGATTTACAAGGGAAAACATAATTGTATAAGGAAACTAAATCTTTTAATTCTTTAATAAACTTCATCTTTATCTTTAAGAATCATAACTATTTAGAATCGATTTTAATCATTTGTAAATACTCCTCCCCAGCTTGTAGAATTCTTTAATTGTCATTTAAGTCTCTCTTGTTTCCTTTTCATTCATTATTTTGTCTTATCAACTCAAAATATATTTCCCAACAAACTATAGGTCGCATACAAAAGCACGTGAACAAGTATAAATTGATAAACATAAACAACGATCAACGATAAATTAAGCAGTCGATATAAACAAACCAAACATTTAAATCTTTATAATTATGGCTAATACCCAAGAGTATTAGCCCTTAAGCATCATAATCCATACAAAAATAATAATTCAACCAAGGTAAACTAACCGAGTTAAACGAATGATACTAAAAATCGAACGATTACTAAAGTATATGAGATTACAAGGTGTTTCCTATGGAATTAGTGGCTTTGCTTGACCTCTTATGCTCTTCTTTTCTTCTGAAAATCGAATTTTGTGGTTAAGGTATCAAAAATATGATCAAGCATACCTAAAACTCATTTTTAGGTTTTCTATCTATAATGTAATTTTGTCGATACGACGTATTGGTTTAAGTCAATACGGCGTATCGGAAGTTTCTTGGAATAGCGACCACTTTCGATATCTTCTGGAATATTTAATTACTATATCTTGGATACGGCGTATGGAAGTCTTCTGGATACGGCGTATAGATCATTGTTCTTCGTGGTTTCTTGTGAAGTGCAGGCACATATACGTCGTATCTTCCTTGATGGATACGGCGTATAGGATGTCAGAACAGTTTCTTCATATTTCTTCGTTTAAGCTCCAGAATGCGTGCCTTTTAGCTAATCTTCACAAAGTACTCCATAATTACTGCAATTCTCAAATATAAATGATTAAGTAACAATTCTTGCAATAATTATACAAAATGGGTAATTTACATGGGATAAATGATGCTATAAAAGTGATGTTATTTGATGTCATCAAATATCCCCTCACTTGAATCTTACGTGTCCTCAAGTAACCTTTAGAAGTTTATGAAAAAGTATACCTAAGGATTTTTTCCGTTAAGCATTTATTCGTTTAATCACTAGTACACAACCAAACACCTCATGAAATAGGAAGATGAAAACACTCAAATCACTCGACTAATCTATGTGGTAACATGTAACTAATTCGCTCAATTGCTCGGTCGTGACGAGTATTCTATCATAAGCTTGGCAAGGATACACATCTCCACCACTAAAGCTAAGGAGTAACAAGTTTATAAAGGTAAATTGGGTTTAAAAGGCTTAAAGGGTTTGATCACTCTTTCTAATCTCTATCGATACCAATATTCCAGAAAAGGTGACAAAATCACACATACACACCCATAACGATGGGATAGACACATATGACTGCATTCGAACCTTAACTCGAATAAGCTAAAGAATAGGACTAGTAGTCTTTACCAAAAGTCGTAAACCAGCAAGGGCGACAAACCACATATACACATCCATAACAATGGAATAGACATACATGATTGCATTCAATTCCCTCACTCGAGTAAAACCAAGGGTTAGGACAAAAAGTGATATAAGGTATGGATCTTCTAATCTTTCACCAAAAATTAATAAACCAACAAGGCAGACAAAATTACACATACATGGCCGTAACGACGGAATAGACATGTGATTGCTCGCATCCTCATTCGAATAAAACCTAAGGGTTAGAGATTAGGAAAGGGAAATAATTGTTGTTAAATAAAAATATACAAAACAAATAGATTAAGTCCAAAACAAATAAGGTACAAGTTGCTAGATACTTTCCCAACCGTTCCCATGATAAAGACACAGAAATATATACACAAACGTCTTGATCATAGATAAAAAACAACCTTAGTTGGCTGATGACATCAAATAACGTCACTTTTATAGCATCATTTATACCATGTAAATAACCCATTTTGTATAATTATTGCAAAGAATTGTTACTTAATCGTTTGTATTTGAGAATAGCAGTAATTATGGAGTACTTGGTAAAGATTAGCAAAAAGGCACGCATTCTGGAGCTTAAACGAAGAAATTTGAAGATTACTGTTCTGACATCTAATACGCCGTATCCATCAAGGAAAATAAGGCGTATCTGTGCCTGCACTTCACAAAAGACCATGAAGGAAACAAGATCAATACGCCGTATCCAGGGAAGACCAATACGCCGTATTCAAGCTATGGAAATAAAAGATTCTGGAAGATATCGAACGTGGTCCCTACTCCAACAAATCCCTAATACGCCGCATCGAAGCCTTTCTATACGCTGTATTGACCCAATTCCAGACCTTATAAATAGAAAACTAAAAAATGAGTTTTAAGTGTGCTAAATCATATTTTCGATACCTAAACCATAAAAGTCGATTTTTAGAGGAGAAGAAGAGCAGAAGAGGTCTTGCAACGTAATTAATTCCATAGGAAACAACTTGTAATCTCCTATACTCTTGTAATCGTTCAGTTTTTGGTATCATTTGTTAACTCGGTTAGTTTACCTTGGCTAAATTATTACTTTTGTATTGATTATGACGTTTGAAGGCTAATACCTTCGGGTATTAGCCATTATTATGAAGATCTGAATGTTTGGTTTGTTTATCTCGATTGCTTAATTTATCGTTGATTGCTTGTTTATGTTTATCAGTTTATACTTGTTTACGTGCTTTTGTATGCGACCTATCATTCAACTGGATCTAGTGATACGGACCAAGTAATCTAGATGCCGGGATGGCACTCCATATAGTGATTTATACATCTAGACCAATATGATCATAAATAATAACCTATCTTTGCCATTAGATTGTGAGCTTAGTTGGACTGGCAGGTGACCCCAGGGATCAACAAGTACGCTCTTAATTAATTGGTAAAGACTTAGTTAGTGGACTACTAGTGTATGAATTGCCATTAAGCAATAAGTGGGTAAAGTCTCTATGAGCTAGGGTTTAACAAGATCACCATTGCTTTAATCTCTAAGATAGATTATAATCAGCAAATAAGGATGCTTTATGCGGATACGTTTAATTGTGACAGAATTCTTCGTATCTAGGTCTTAGGAAGAAGTACCGCCTAAGTCTTAAGAATGATATGCCGCCTCGAGATAAGTATTCATTGCAATAAATAAACAAATCAACGTTCTGATTGGATTAATAAGGGTTAATACAATTTTCTTATATTTGGTTAGACCGCTCTTTTATCTTCTGTTAATTTGCTTGCGTGTGTTTTAGTGTCCTAAGTTGATTTTAGTCACCATAAAACCCGTGCAAGTCTCTCAGGCTGAAAAACCCCCTTATCCGTTAGATTTAGGATTAACATAGGTTTAGTATAGGTTTAACATAGAATAGAATTAACTTAGTTTAGATAACCAAAATATTAATAAATTGAAAGATTGTTTCTCGCTCTTAGTGATCGACACCCTACTTACCATGAAACTCCCATCTGACCGGGTACACTGCCCGTTAAAGTGTTGTTTTTGGTAAAGTCGGCAAAATATAAATTTAAAACTTGAAATGATAAATTACAACCACACAACGACACATCAAGTTTGTAGCGCCGTTGCCAGGGAGTAAAAATTTAATCTTGATTTTTATTTGATATTTTGATTTTTAACATTAGATTAGATCTAACCCTTAGGATTTGTGTAATTTAGAGTAGTGTATAATTTTGTATAATTATGTATATTTGTGTATTATTTGCTTAGTTTAATTGTTTGTGTGATTTAATTGTTTTCTAATACATTGTTCTGATCGATAACCTGATACGGCGTATCCACTTCCATTTGATACGGCGTATCCAACTTTCTTATCAAATACAACGTATTCGTTCAAAAGATTAATACGACGTATCCAGATCCATTGAATACGGCGTATTGAGCATCTTATACAGTAACAGAACTGGTTTTTCGCATTCAATTTCCGTATATCTGTGTTTTCTTTCTCCCGAGCCCATCCTACTGATTATTTATCCCTTGTTCAGGTAGTGCATGACAAGGAGTTCAATTAAGGAACTATTTACGCCCTTTAAGGAACCAGAACGAGAATTTCGATCATCTAGTAAGATTCTCAAGACACTAAGTCTTGACGAATCAAGATCATTTGAATTCAATCTATTTTCTGATTTAGAAGAATATTCCAAGGAAAAAGTTGCGAAAACTATGGCGAAAACCATAGAACAATACATGAGCAAAAATCGAGCTGACTATGAATCGGGAATTGCTAGGCCTAAAATCGATGACAAAGATAGCTTTGAATTAAAAGGCCGATTTCTCAAGGAACTACGTGACAACACCTTCAGCGGTTTAGATCATGAAGATGCGAACGAACAAATTGAAAAAGTTCTTGAGATTGTCGATTTATTCCATATACCTAATATAACTCAAGACCAAGTAATGCTTAGAGCCTTCCTTATGTCCCTTACCGGAGCCGCGAGTCATTGGCTAAGAAATAAACCATCTGGTTCAATCACAACTTGGGAAGATCTTAAGACAAAGTTTCTAAGCAAATATTGCCTACTTGCTCGTACTACAAAGAAAATGG
>BQNB010162317.1:0-14575 GCA_026074375.1 Tanacetum coccineum | reverse complement strand
GCAACAGGAGCAAAAACTTTATCATAATCAATCCCTTCTTCTTGTGTATACCCTTGAGCAACCAATCTTGCTTTATTCTTTATCACAATGCCTCTTTCATCCTTTTTGTTCCTGTAAACCCCTTAGTGCCAATAACCCTTTTTCCATTTGGTAAATCCACCAAGGTCCAAACCTTTTGTAATTTGAATTATAGAAGCTCATCCTGCATAGCTTCTATCCAGCTTGGATCCTTCAATGCATGAATTACCTTTTTGGGTTCTTCTTGTGATAAAAAGCAAGCAAATAAGCAATTTTAGAAGTCTTTAAGGTTTGTTCTTTGCTGAACTGAACTAAAAAAACCATGTTCTTCCAAATTCTTTGTCATTCTTCTTGTTTGAGGTGCTGAATTCAAGTCTCCAAAAATTTGTTCAACTGGATGATCTTTGTGTATTCTTGTAGTTGGAATAGGACTGACAGGTATAAATGTATTCAAATTATTCATGTCAGCCTCTGCACCAACATCTTCAGCATCATCTAAATAAACAATATCTTCCAATTCAGGCATATTTGGTTCATTTGGATGTTCAATGCTTGTTTTTGCACCAACAACATTAACTTCTATGCCAGGAGCATTAACAGTTGAACTAACAGCATTAACATTGTTAGTGCTATTTCCATCACTAGCAGTATTAATATTGTTAGTGCTGTTAACATTATCATCCTCTTTCTCTTGATCATTACTTGAATCACCACCTTCTTTTCCTGGTTCTTCAGTAATCTTCTTTTCATTTTCTCCCAAAGGTTTGAATCCAGCATTAGGAGAACTCTTTGAAACTTGAGAGAGTAGTGGATCAGCAGGCCACAATGGTAGCAAAATATAATCTTTGCAAGGTATTGTCTCCATTCTAGCTTTACCTGCATCATCATATGCTTTTGTACCTGCATTATCATTAGACTGATTCCCTGCAGCAACTGGCTTATAATTCATTGACTTTGTTAGTGCATCAATATCAAAAAGCCAATTTGGTCCACTTCCTACAATATTAGGTGTATTCTTACTAAATTGGACATGCAAGTTCTCTTCAACTATCCTTGTTCTACTGTTGAATACTCTAAATGCTTTACTATTGATTAAGTACCCAACAAAGAATCCTTCATCAGCCTTACCATCAAACTTACCTAAGTGATCTATGGTATTAAGAATTGTTACAGGACACTCAAATGGTCTCATAAAGCCTAAAGTTGGTTTTCTACCAAGAAAAAGTTCATAAGGGGTCTTGTTATGAGGCTTAATTACTAATACCCTATTTTGCACATAGCAAGCAGTATTAACTACTTCAGCCCAAAAAGTAGTAGGTAGCTTAGAATCAGCTAGCATTGTCCTAGCAGCCTCAATTAGTGTTCTATTTTTCCTCTCAGCTACTCCATTTTGTTGAGGAGTTCTAGCTACACTAAATTCTCTCTTAATACCTTTTCTCTCACAAAACTGATTCATCTCCTTATTCTTGAACTCAATTCTATTGTCACACCTAATTACCTTAACCCTTTGATCTAGTAGATTTTCTACTCATTGATATTAAAGGACTTAAGTATACACATTGTTCATCTTAGTAGCTAGAAATAAAACCTAACTAAACCTACTGTAATCATCTGTGACAACTAGGCAATACATCTTTTTCATTAAGCTTTTTACAAATGTTAGACCAAACAAATCCAAGTGGCTATTGAGAATTGTAACAAGACACCCAAATGGTCTCATAAAACCTAAAGCTGGTTTTTTACTAAGAAAAAGTTCATGAGGGGTCTTATTATGAGGTTTAGTTACTAATACCCTATTTGGGCTGATTCTAAGCAACCTACTACTTCTTGTTATTCATAGTTTTAAAATTTACGTGTCCAAGCCTTCTATGCTAAAGTTTAGATTCATCAGATGTGGCTTTTTCAAAGAGACAAGTTAGACCTCCTTTAGGAACAATATTCTTTATATCAACACTATACATATTGTTCTTTCTAGGAACTTTAAGTAAAACATGATTTTCATCAGTTAACTTAAAGTTTGAAGATAAAACAATACATTCAGTGTCATTAAAGAGAACACTATTCTTTTTGTCACACATTTGTGAGACACTAAAGAGGTTAAACTGTAATTCTCTTACAAAATACACATTCTCAAAATCTAAATTACCAGTTTTGATTGTACATCTGCCTGTGATTTTCCCTCCTTTGGGGTTACCTCAAATATCTTTCATCAATTTCTTCAAAGTCAGTAAGATATGACATGTTCTCTGTCATGTGCCTTGAGCATCCACTGTCAATTACTCCTTGATCCTGTAAATCCATTTGTGGATTGCCCTGCACATGTGGTAAGAAAATCAGTCTCTTTTGGGGACCCAAGCCATCACTGACTTGGATCTGCCTTGTGCATCAGTATAATCAAACCTTTTTAGGATGGTTGATGCACTGTTGTGTTTAGAAACATGGTCTATTACTTTAGTCTGAGGCCTTAACAGCATTAACCTGGTTTCCCTTAACAGCATTAAGTACTGCTTTTGGCTTAGCAGTATTAACTACTGCTTTTTGCCTAACAGTATTAACATTCTTACCACTAACAGTATTAACCCTCTTATTAAAATTACTGTTTTTAGTTACTGTTTTGTTGTTAATGGACCTTCTAACAGTTGAATGTGTTTTATTAAAAACATTTTTCATTGGTCTTGCACTATTCACTGTTGTTTTGGGTTAAGCAGTATTAACTGGTCTAGCAGTAGTAAGTGATACTAGGTCAGACCTCATTAATACTGCTTTTGGAACCAGGTTCCTTTTAGGACTGGGGTGAGTCATTCTAGAAAAAATTTGGTAATTCACCATTTGAGTATAGTTCCACACTAGTTTTACCATATTTTTATTATTAAACTATCTCTGATGGTTATCACAATTATACTGCAGGTGATCAAAACTTCCACACACATAGCAAGTTTTGTTAATCATCTCAAAATTACTTCCTAATCTTTGAGACATCATGTTATTCTAGTTTCTTTGGTTTCCTCTAGGACTATGTATGCTCTTTCTATTTTGATTACCTTGTTTAACAGTTGTTTTCCTAGGAGATTTTACTTGCTCTTTAGATTTAACAAACTCTATTTTAGCAAAACTAGACTTAACTATTTTCTTCTCTTTCTCAGTCTGAGGCACATCATCTTCCTCACTATCAGACACCTAATCCTCAATAATTGGAGCACCATTATTCTTCCTAACTGCCTTAGGCTTGTCTGCACTAGTCTTAGCTTCACTATTCTCAACTACAGGCTTAATAACCACAGACTCAATTGTAAACTCTTCTAAGCCAGTAAATGACAAGTTGGGTTTTGGAGGCATAAAATTTCCTGTTAAGGGAGGTGGAACTACATTATAGCTTAAACCTTTCTTGTAATTATCTACAATCTGACTCTCTATTATCTTGTTTAAGCTTTTAGATGCATTTTTAAGTTTGTCTACATTAAACTGAATGCCATCTTTTTCCTTTTGAACTATTTCTACCTTCTTCCTAAGCTCCCCCAATAGTCATCTCTCCTACTTAAATATCCCATTTTAAGCCATTAATCTTTTTTACATAAACAGACTCATTCTTTTTATAAAATTCAAGTTTTTCTTCTACAGACTGTAAACTCGTCTTATAAGCTACAACCATTAACTCAGATTTCTCAAACCTCTTCAATAGTTGTTCATATTGAGATTTAAGCACTTTAACAATTTCAAGACAATATTTTGAGCAAGTAGAATCATTAGATACCTTAGAATCAGAACTTGAAGATGAGTAGGCCATGAGTGCATAATTTGTTGGTCCTTCCTTTGCTTGATCACTCAGGTCATAATCACCAAGACCATCACATAAGATCAAAGCATTAGAAGTAGTTGTCTCTACTGGCATACTTCTTCTTGTGCTTTCCTTATTCTTGTAGTCTTGATTCCTTGGAGCTCTACACCCCCTAGCAAAGTGTCCCCTCTTGTGGCAGTTGTAGCACTCCACCTTAGATTTATCAAAACTAATGGACTCATTGCCATTTACAGTAATCCTCCTTCCTGTATTCTTTAGGAACCTTCTAGCTCTTATAGTCAACATAGCCATCTGTCATCTCAAGTTCATCTCTTCTAAATCATCTGGATAGAGTTGTTGTAGATCCTCATTTGCAAGTTGAGGATTGTTTGGTTGACTAGAAAAGAATGCACAGATCACAGCATCACTTAAGTTATTAACATTTGTGAAGTTTGCAGCACTAACTTGAGTGCTAGCAGCAGAAACTCCATGGGCAGTATTAACTGCTTCAATAGTGTTGCCAGAGTTGTTAGAGGGCACAAAAGCTACGTTTTGTGTGTTTGTGCTTGAGCTTGATGTCCCTTTGACTTCTGGTTCATATACTTTGAGATTGTTGTAGAGACAATCCATGCTCATTGTCTCTAATTCAGGCTTATTCCTCCACACAACAACATGTGTTTTCCATTCTGGTGACAAACTTCTTAACAACTTTTGGTTCACATCTTCTTGTAAAAATCTTTCACCCAAAATCTCTAGCTGACTCACAAGCTTTTGAAGCCTATCAAAAGTTTGATCAAGGGTCTCTGAGCTAGGAGCAGAGAAGTTTTCATACTGCTGCTTTAACAGATTTCTTTGAGTTTTCTTTGTAGCAGCATTACCCCCAAATCTCTTTTTAATAGCTTTCAGCAGTGATTTCGCATCCTTGATTGAGTTAAACTTTAATTGATGTTCATTACGAATGCCCATCATCAAAGTGCTTCTGGCCTTCACCTCTAATCTCTTTTGAGCCTTCTCTTCAACAGTTGTAGGAGGTATTACTTTTTCAACACCTTCCACAACTGTTATTTTTGGTGCAGAGTTTCCATTCTCTATGACCTCCCATAGAGAATAGTCAATGATCTGGATATACTGTTGAAATTGTATAATATATAAATCTAGGGCTGAGCAAAACCGACCGAAACCGATTTTGCCCGACCGAACCGATCCCGATACCGAGTCAATCGGGTAGGTTGTCGGCTGGAAAAAGTAGTAAATTTCGGTATCGGGTCGGTCGGTACCAAAAACCGAATTAATCCCGACCTGGCCCGACCTGGCCCGACATACCGACTAAGTTATGTTAATACCATATTTTGGGGTTGTGCACTTTAGAGGTTTGTGCAGTTTTAAGGGGCGTTATAAACTTTGTTTTAGATATCTTGTGCATCCAAGTATCCACCGTTGCTTCCGAATCTGCCTTTAGCGCGAGCGGTCGCGTTTTGGACCCGTATAGGAATTCTTTAGCGCCAAACATTGTAGAGGCTTTGGTGTGCACGCAAGATTGGATTCGTACATCAAGTAGAAACATCACTATGGATACGTTGGAAGATTTAATGAAAGACGACGAGCTTGCTAAAGGTAAACTCGATAACTCATACATAAATTTAACTCAAAATGTGTACTTACACATAGTTTTTTATTGTGATTATAGATTTGTAATTCGTTTGTTATGTTTTTCTAGAAATTCAAGAGGGGTTAGACAAACAAAAGGGAGAACAAACTCAAGGAAAAGAGAAGAATGTTGAAGCATGATTGAAAGAGTACTTTCCCTCCATTTTTTTGTTGCTACTGTAAACTGTAATGGGAAGATGTTGGATTTGAATTTGGTTTGTTGTAATATTTGTTGGATTTTCATTTTGCATTTGCATTTGCATTGTTGTCATGTTTGTTGTAATATTTGAATTTGCTAATGATGATTGGATTTTCATTTTAATTTAATATTGGATATGCATTTTGGTATTGGATTTGCAGCTGCTGTAAGTGGTGTTTGGATTTGCATTTATCTGTCACTTTCCCCCCATCTTTGAAATTTCGGGCCTGATAGCCAAATACCGAAACCGATCCCGAATTATACCGACTAATACCGAACCGACCGAGTACTAATCGGTTCGGTTTCGGTCCTGCATTTCGACATTATTCGGTTTCGGTTTGAGTCGGGACGGGTCGGTTTTGGCCCGATGCTCAGCCCTATATAAATCTATGTGAGATGTCACGTATATTCACCTTTGTGGAATGTTCATACCATGCTCAGTTATGGGTTGGATTGGATTGTTGAGAGAGCGTCCCACCGCTTTGACGTTCCAATTAATATATGATATATATATTAAATAACACGAGTTTTAAAGATATGATATATGTGAAACTCGAGATCTAATGTTCTATGATCCATAGGATCAAGATTTTGTATTTTTTGAATACTTGATTCATATGAATTGAAATGTGTCACTTAAACATGAAAAGGTTTCGTAGCTTTGGATTTAATGGAAATAAATGATATATGTACAGAATGAAACATTACAACTTCTGAAATATATTGATTTTATGAAGATATGATGCCTCGCGATGTAAGCGTCCAGTTGTATAGATATATTTCTACAAACATCTATTACAACCATTCAGAAAGATGGCATAATTAAAAAGATAAATAATCAAAGTTTGGATCTCGATAGCCATATATTGCAATTGCAGTTCATCATTATACAAAAAACACTACCCTATTTAAAAATTAAAAACATTTCTAATGAACAATCTTTTGTTAACCTTAACCAAATGAATTCTGATTTGGTCAAAGTCAAATCTTTTGTGATTGGTCTTTCTACACAACTATTTTTCCACTTACTGAGCTCATTTTTTGTTGTCTGCGTTGCTGCTTCAGCCATTTCAGCTATCTTTAATGCGTCTAATAATGGTCTCTCTCTCTCTTTTCTTGATGGTTTCCACTTGAGATATAGCGGTTGCCACTTTAGTATCAGCTGTTTTTTCTGCTTCATCGCCTTTCCTTTTCAAGGCTTCATATTCTTCAGCCGTTAGCGTTTTTCTGCTTCATCGCCTTTCCTTTTCAAGGCTTCATATTCTTCAGCCGTTAGCTTGATCTTATTCGCGTTCATAGCAGAACCGGAATGTTAAGTCCTTTTATGTATTTGATCACTTGCAAGGGCCTATGCTGCTTTTGCTTTCTCAAGTTTTCTAAGAGCAACCTCCAACATCTCCTCTACTTCTTTGTTCTCATTTTCAGATTGATCAGCTTCTTTGTTTATGAAAGTGTTATATGCGTCGAATACTAATAACTATGAAACAGTAATTAATTGAAAGTGCAGTGCATAATTTACGATTGATCATATGAAACTTGTAGCAAGTTGTCCAATATTCAATGCTATATAAGCATGGATAAATTTATGAGCTTGCTAAGTCGTAACTTTTTACGACCCTAAGTATGCAATAACAGTGCTACGGTAAAAGGGTATTCTAATATGTGATAACAGTGCTCGAATATGTTACTTGATAAAACGTATTACATCCTAATGATCCGGCCTTTCCCTTTTCACTTGACTGGGTTCAAAAAAGCGTCCATCTATATAAAAAAAGTAAATACCATTTAGTGTTTGCCTCTATGTTAACACCGATGAAAGATTTCTGTTGCCGTATACTATTTTGCCTATTTTATGAGAGGTAAACAAAGAACAACAGAAATAAACTACCGGTTGTTTGCCGCCATGTTGGACTGCGTTAACCCAAAAAAACGATTAGCAGGCAATATATTTTATACTCTCCGATATAAAAAGGGTGAGAACAAAATCATTGGATCATTGATACAATCTAAGTTGAATCATATCATGGCAAAAGAGGCTCGGACACACGTGTATGTAATTCCTGCTTAAAAAATCAACAGATAAAGAAAACTTACCATTAGATTGAAAGTAACGGTCGCCGGCAGCTTGCAGATCATGTAAGTCAAACCTCTAGAGACTCGAATTTTGGTTCCCAGACCTTGAACTCTTTATAATTTCCGTGTGCGTTGGCACTTTTTTAAGCATCGTCATGGAGATATCTTGTGAAGCATAAGTTGAGGAATTAAGTAACCAAATACGTGACGCTGCTGCCCTCAGAGGCATCTGGAGTCGATAGGGAATTTTTCTCAGAATTATTAGCACCTAACAATTGAATTTTGGAAAAGACAAAAGAACAATGAAAGGTGTTTTAAGACTTAAGTTTCTTGTTTCAGACAGAATAGTAAGCTTAATTATGTACTACCTCTGATGGAGGTAAAGGGCGAGCAATGCCATCGCCATAACGGTACCCGTATATGCCAAGAAAATCCCAGCAACTGTCTTTTCGTGATCTTGATGGAACTTTAAGCTTCAAATAACATGCGCCATCGGCTGTCTTGGAATCATTTACAGTAACTTGGGCAGCATCCTATACAAAATGTCAGGAAAGAAAAAGAATCACATTAAGTATAACACGATTACATCACTCGGTTTACAAAAAAAACAGCAGTCAGTAAGACTAATACTCATTATCATGAGAAAATTAAGTTAAATTCGCATATAAAAGGCGCATAGAAATCACCATAATCCTATAACTGGAAAGTTAACCTAATATTTTTCTACTTCAATCTCATAAAAGTTGTGACATTTGAGCTTGTGCGTGGTCAAGGCCGAACCGGCCCACCAATGTTGAGTATCATGGCAGATTGGCAAGAAGGAAACACTAAGTTTAAACTAAAAAGTGTGCCAAAACAGTTAATAAGTCCCATCCTTATAATGAAAAGTGAACTAAAGAAAACCTTTTCCCCCAATTAAATCGACAACATGTTTAGCTTTTACAGTCTAATGCATAGCATACCACGTATAATACTAACATTCAAGATTGTGCAAGAGCCAACGATGTTTCAAAAAAAATGTTCTTTAATAGTCTTGTATTTTTTTTTTACAAAATAAGCAAATCCAAACACGACATGCTAAAGTG
Organism: Tanacetum coccineum; assembly: GCA_026074375.1. NCBI lineage: Eukaryota > Viridiplantae > Streptophyta > Magnoliopsida > Asterales > Asteraceae > Tanacetum > Tanacetum coccineum. The sequence continues at coordinate 5,778 of BQNB010162317.1, read as the reverse complement.
CTTATATCTAAGGAGATTATAAGTTTTGATTTATAAGCATAAAAATAAGCAATCCGAAACATCCTCTAAGGAACTTACTAAATAAGCACATAAGCATTTTGAAAAAACAATCCCAAAACACCCTCTTATTCTAAGCAATTGCAGTAGCCCACAATAAGCAATCTGATGACCGAATTAGGCCAAAATAAAACAATACCTTTATGAGTATGAAGTGATGACTGTAACAACAATGAAGGATGTTTTCATCATTAAAATGTGGTCTCCGATTCACCACCGGCGCAATTCCTGCAAAAACCATGATATTATTAGAACAAAACAATGTATGTAACTTGAAGAACCATGTAACAAAGAAGAGCACAATGAATCAATTGACCCACATACCAAGGGTGTGTGTGTGCGGCTAGTATTTTATTTTTGAAAAACCACTGTGTGTGTATTTTTTTTTGGGCGGTGAAACTGGTATAGAAAAATGAGAGGGTTGCTGATGGATTTTAATCATGTAATGTATATCTTTTTGTGCGAGTTTGTTCAGAACCTTGTTCCTGTCTTCGGTCGAACTTGCTCGCTCATCAAAATTGTTAATTTCATTGGTGATGGCTGCAATGATAATAATTTAAGAGCATCAATAGCGGCACATCGAAGAGCTTAAGTAATAAAAGTAAAGCTGGTGTGTGTTAGAGAAGGCAAGGTGGGCAGTGACATCCGCAAGTCAAAACGGGTCTCTATTTAGTATTTGACAAAGCATAACATAGGCTAATATTTCTAAAGCAAACAAAATGGGTGATTGGTCACATGTTTTGCAAGTCAGATAGGAACAACTAATATTGGAACCATAAACTACTACCTGAATGGATACGGCTGTGCTTCTTGTCTCTTCAAACCCGGCTAAAGCGGCTACTATATACCTGCACGTAGACAACTGACTTGTCAAACACGACACATATGCAAATACTAAAAAAAACTACATATCAGAACACATTTTACAGATGAAGGGAATTTTCCAAACCATGTATATTGTGTCCGGGCTCTTTCATAATTATTTATGTGACCATGGAACCTAAGGGTGCGTTTGGTTCAGTGTATTCCAACAGAATTTTATGCAACCGAATTTAGCATACTTTGATGTTATCTATTCGATATCCATATCCTTCAACTTAAATTCTAATTGAATTCAGGGATCGATAAATATTTACAAAGAGTAAACTCTTACCCCCCACAAAGAAACCTGCAAAATGAAGTAACAGTAACGAAAGCACAACCATTCCTATTCCCATTTGTGTCTGTGTAAGGCTGATTTACAATAGTGTTATTCAAGGTTCTGTAACGTTTTTGCATACCCGAGTTATGTATCGTGAGGCCTTAGTTCCTCATTTTGTCCTGCATTTATTCATTAGCAAGGTTTTTAATGTGGTAGTCAATTCTAAATCACCAAAAAATTTATGTAACTAATTCCGATAACATTAAGCGTCTCACTCAAGAAGAGGAGAGAATTTCAGATAATTTCCTATAACATGTAGGTCTACTAAGATACTGAATCGTGCTCTAGTTTAGGCTATAGTTGTGCAGTCAAGCTCAAGCTCGGATCACTGTTTGGCTTAAAACTCATAACAGAAGGGAAGGGGTTGTAAAGAAAGAACCGGTTAACATCTAAAAAGAAGAGAATAAGTAGCAATAAAATACCGTATTATGTTCAGGTTTTTTTAAACCACATTGGTATCGCAAGAAGCATTTCTTCCAGGGGCTTTGTATCTCTTCCTACCAACGACCGTACTTTGGATCCTGGATACTGAAAACGTAAAAAAAACTCGTAAATAAATAATAAAGTTCACATACAACAACTGATGCTCAACTTTTTTTTACACATTAATTGGTGGGTCACAGGGGTTACTACGTCAGTAAATCCTTATGACTAACATGCCAACTAAAGAAAGAGTTTATCTAACTTAAATTCCACTAATAGATTCCATATGCAAAATTGTGGCAACATAATACGTTATACACGTGCAACATTGTTCGTAAACAGTGCCTACTAAAGATGGATCTTCATAAACAGTGCCTGCTAAAAATGTACATCTCTTACGTGTCTCTCTTAAGTATTTTCCTAGTAGGAAAATTTATGGATCTTCATATGCATTCTACATTTTTATGTGTTGTACGATTGGGACAGTGTAATTGCATCAGGGTTTGATATGTGAAAAAAAATGTACCTGATGCGCCTCGTCCAAGCCGATACATCATTCCAGATTTTTTATACGTAATTGAAGCGGGTCAATACATTTGGTTGATCACTGAAGCATAGCAGACCTGTGTAACATGCGTTACTGATGTGAATGAACATTGAATGTGCCTTTTATACGCCATTGTATATGAATCCATGTATAACCTTCACTGAAACATAGCCCCTGTATAACCTTCACAGTCTCGTGACAATATAAACATAGCAGCCCTGCATTACGGAAAACCAATGTTCATACACATCCAATAACACTACAAACTACAAAAGTAACCCAAAAAATATTATCCTAACCTTGTTAACCCAAGCCAGATGCTAAACCCAAGCCAGATGCTAAACCCGGGCAATTAAATCCGTCTAAACATTAACATCAGCCTTATGCACCCCAAATCATAAGATCATAAGGCCGTTGTTCCATCGTCGCTTAGTCCGTTCGGATCAAGCAAAATCTCACCTTTTTCATCCAAGCTATCCTGAACACAAAAAAAGGAATGCTCTTACTCAAACAATTACTTCATCAATAATCGCAATTACAAAAACTTATACATTTAACACTTGCTCGACGACTCTTTCTGTTTGCACAACCGATTTACCTAAAACGAAATTATATGTTGGGATGCTTCAACCATGTGTCCAAGTGAGACAACGACCTGCAAATAAAATTGTTACATTTATAGAACTTTTACGGTGAATTTAGAAAGTAATAATACTTCATGATTTTGTCCCTTGTTGAATACGATATGTATGCACTACAATAAAGCAATTGTTAATCCCAAATGACCGAATAATCAGTACCTACTTTTTTCATGATAATTTATATATATATCACTTAACTATAAATTGCAGCAACACAATGCGATGGCAAGAAATACTCAACAGTTAAATTAATCAACTTCCAGGTTATTCTAAGCTCGTAATTATCAGATTCTCATTCCATTATAGCGTTGACAACATAAAAGTAAATTACATTTTTATAGCCAAGAACTTCATTGACATAAAATAATCAAAACATGGATTATCAGATAATACAAAAGAAACAAATACATGAATTAGGATTAGAGGTGGCAAATCTTGCCCATATGGTAATTCATGGGCTCTTTTGGGCACTTTTATAAAAATTCCACCAATTATTATTGATGGGCTCTTATGGGCATGTGTAAAAAATCAAATGGGCACTTTTTGCCCATCTAATGGGCGCTTATGGGCACTTTTTGCCCATCAAATGGGCGCTTATGGGCATATATAAACACTAAATGGGCAACTAGGCGGATCTTCTTAATTTAATTGTTTCTTTTTTGCCCGTCACTTTTTTCAGCTTTCAAGCGTGTATTATTATCTTTAATTTTTTTACGTTTTCGTCCTTTTTTGCGTGTTTGTGTTTTTTTACGATTTCACCTAGTTTTTTACATTTTCGCTTGTTTTTTTACGCTTTCATCCATTTTTTTACGTTTTAATCCGTTTTTTTACGATTTCGTCTGGGTTTTTACGTTTTCGCCCGTTTTTTTACGTTTTCGCCCTTTTTTTTACGTTTTCGCCCGTTTTTTACGTTTTCGCGCACGTTTTCGCCCGTTTTTTACGCTTTCATCCATTTTTTTACGTTTTAATCCGTTTTTTTACGATTTCGTCTGGGTTTTTCCGTTTTCGCCCGTTTTTTTACGTTTTCGTCCGTTTTTTTACGATTTCGTCTGTTTTTTTACGATTTCGCCAGTTTTTTTACGTTTTCGCACGTTTTTTTACGATTTCGTCTGTTTTTTTACGATTTCGTCTGTTTTTTACGATTTCGCTAGTTTTTTTACGTTTTCGCACGTTTTTTTACGATTTCGTCTGTTTTTTACGTTTTCGTCTGTTTTTTTACGTTTTCGTCAATTTTTGTTACGTTTTCGTTTTTTTTACGATTTCGTCAGTTTTTTTACGTTTTCGCCCGTTTTTTTCCGATTCCGTCTGTTTTTTACGTTACAAAAAAACAACCGAAATCGTAAAAAACGGACGAAATCGTAAAAAACGGACGAAAACGTAAAAAACGAACGAAATCATAACAAAACTAACGAAATCGTAAAAAACGGGCAAAATCTTAAAAAATTGACGAAAACGTAAAAAAACGGGCGAAAACGTAAAAAAACTGACAATGTCGTAAAAAAAACTGACGAAATCGTAAGAAAACATACGAAAACGTAAAAAAATAGACGAAGTTGTAAAAAAACCTACGGAATCGTAAAAAACGGGCGAAATCGTAAAAAACGAGCGAAATCGTAAAAAAACGGACGAAATCGTAAAAAAACTGACGAAATCAAAATGACGAAAACGTAAAAAACAGACGAAATCGTAAAAAAATAGACGAAAACGTAAGAAACGGAAGAAATCGTAAAAAACTGACGAAAACGTAAAAAAACTGACGAAAACGTAAAAAAACAGACGAAATCGTAAAAAAACAGACGAAATCGTAAAAAACAGACGAAAACGTAAAAAAACAGACGGAATCGTAAAAAAACAGACGAAATCGTAAAAAAACAGACGAAAACGTAAAAAACGGAAGAACTCGTAAAAAAACTGACGAAAACGTAAAAAAAAGACGAAATCGTAAAAAAAAGACGAAATCGTAAAAAAAAGACGAAATCGTAAAAAAACAGACGAAATCGTAAAAAAACGGGCGAAAATGTAAAAAAACTGACGAGCCCGTAAAAAACCTGACGAAAACGTAAAAAAACAGACGAAAACGTAAAAAAACTGATGAAATCGTAAAAAACAGACGAAATCGTAAAAAAACGGGCGAAATCGTAAAAATACGGACTGAATCGTAAAAAAAGGGACGAAATCGTAAAAAACGGACGAAAACGTAAAAAACGAACGAAATTGTAATAAAACTGACGAAATCGTAAAAAAACGGGCGAAATCGTAAAAAAACGGACGAAAACGTAAAAAAAGTGACGAAATCGTAAAAAAATATACGAAAACGTAAAAAACTGACGAAATAGTAAAAAAACGGACGAAATCGTTTAAAAACGGGTGAAATCGTAAAAAAACGGGCGAAAATGTAAAAAGCATAAAATAAATAAGATTCGCCCAGAAGCCCATTTATCCCATAAGTGCCCGTTTGGCCCGTGCCCGTTTTGGCCCGTGCCCGTTTTAGCCCGTGCCTTTTTTTGCCCGTGCCCGTTTTAGCCCGTGCCCGTTTTAGCCCGTTGCCCGTTTACGAAACAGGCCAAGGCGTCGTCTCTAGGCGTAGCGTACAATAAAGCGCGTGATAAGGCGTGATAAAGCGCGCTATATAGCGCGCCTTTTTTTAAAGCTTTTAAAAGTTTTCATGGATTTGAGCTTATTTACAAGTATTTATGATTTGGGTTGTATGGAATTCGGGCTTAGTTACTTCATAACTCAATTTTAAGCCTAGTAGCTAACTAATATTGACCACTCTATAAATATTTTATGTCGCCTTGAGTCACGCCTTGAAAATGCTATGACGCAACGCCTCACGCTAAAGTTTGAGGTTTGGCTATGCCGCCACGCCACGCTTCACGCTATTTATAACATTGGTTTATATTCATGCA
>BQNB010162316.1:220-14575 GCA_026074375.1 Tanacetum coccineum | reverse complement strand
AAAACTTCTTAAAAGAGTACATTGCTTAGAAAATAAAAGTACAATAAGTTAAATAAGCTGGTAAATAAGCTGAAAATTAAAGCTACGTTACTCCTAAACTAAATTACACTAGATGCCTACTGTGTGAAAACACACACACTTTTATAGCCGTTTGAGCCCTTGTAGGTGAGTTTCTTGTATGAGTGAGCTCAAAGTCTTTCATCATATCCATCCATTTATCTTGTTCTCCAAGTTCTATGATCTAAGCCCTTGATTTTGGTCCTTGTCTCATCAACTTATCAAAAATTAAGGGATTGCCAAGGTGGATTTGTTGGTTTGTGAAGTGGGGTTGAATTATGAGAGTGATAGGTTTGTTTTGGGGTGCAGGGGTCGAGGAAAGTGACAAGAGAATAGTATCAATGGCAGGAAAAAGGGTATTGGGTACTATTTGGTTTAGTTTTGTGACGGGGTTAAGGAAAAAGGACCAAGGGTGAAGAGGTTTATGCATTGTAAGGGCTAACCTTGTTAGTCCTTAAGGACTAACGATGTAAAGGGTAATTGGGTTAGGGTTAACAAAGTTAAGTGTTTTGGTTAAATGGTTTTGGGCTTTGGTTTGGGCCGGTTTATATTTCAAAGGGATTTGGGACACAAAATGGATTTAGGGCTTTTTATTTGAATATGTAAACATATTGGGCTGACCCGGCCCATTAAGTGGGGTATGGGTTGTCCCAATAAGATTTCTTCAGTTTCAGTTTCGGCTTCGACTTTGACTTGTTGACTTTGACTTTTCATACTCTTTCCATTCCCGTGCTCGGTTTTGTCGGTTTTAGCTTCATTTTTGTCCTTTAGTGAATATCCTTACCTGCACAGTATACAAAGCAAAACAAGCATATATTTGGTATTTTATGTCCATTTTTGGTCATTTAGGCTCGTTTTAATATGTAAAAGGTATGTGTAATTAAGCACATACCAGGTACGTTTACTTTATTTGACTCTGGTGCCGATTATAGTTTTATTTCCACTACTTTCATACCTCTGTTAGGCTTAGAGCATAGCGATTTAGGTTTCAGATATAAGATTGAGATAGCTAGCGGGCAGCTAGTAGAGATTGATAAGGTTATTAAGGGTTGCAAACTAGAGATCGAGGGTCATGTCTTTGACATCGATTTAGACTTGATACCTTTTGGACATGGGAGTTTTGATGTGATTATAAGTATGGACTGGTTGTCTAATTATAAGGCTGAAATAATTTGTCATGAGAAGGTAGTGAGGATACCCCTACCGGGTGGCAAGGTGCTCAGAGTATTAGGAGAAAGACCAGAAGAGAAAGCGAGACTTTTGATGAGTGCTAAGGCTAGTGAAAAGAAACAAGAAGAGATTGTTGTGGTTAGAGATTTTCCTGAGGTATTCCCGGATGATCTATCTGGATTACCGCCAATTCAGGAAATTGAGTTCCGGATTGAGTTAACCCCTGGAGCAACACCGGTAGCAAAGTCTCCTTATCGTTTGGCACCTTCTGAATTGGAGGAGTTGTCGGGACAACTCAAGGAACTCCAAGACAAAGGTTTCATTCGACCAAGCTCATCGCCTTGGGGAGCGCCGGTATTGTTTGTTAAGAAGAAGGATGGTTCTTTTAGGATGTGCATTGATTATAGAGAATTGAACAAGTTGACTGTTAAGAATCGTTATCCACTTCCTAGGATTGATGATCTATTTGACCAACTGCAAGGATCGCAGTTTTTCTCGAAGATAGATCTTAGGTCTGGATACCATCAGCTGAGAGTGCATGAGGATGACATTCCAAAGACTGCGTTTAGAACTCGTTATGGACATTTCGAGTTCACTGTAATGCCTTTTGGTCTGACTAACGCACCAGCGGTATTTATGGATTTGATGAATAGAGTTTGTAGGCCTTATCTTGATAAGTTTGTGATAGTGTTTATAGACGATATCTTAATCTACTCTAAGACTCAAGAGGAGCATGTAGAACACTTAAGGTTAGTCTTGGAACTGCTCAAAAAGGAGAAACTATATGCTAAGTTTTCTAAGTGTGAATTCTGGCTAAGAGAAGTACAGTTTCTTGGGCATGTGATAAATGGTAATGGGATTCATGTAGACCCTAGTAAGATTGAAGCTGTTAAGAATTGGAAAGCCCCTAGAACTCCGACTGAGGTTCGTTCGTTCTTAGGATTGGCTGGATATTACCGTAGGTTCATTGAGAACTTTTCTAAGATAGCTAAGTCTCTTACTATCTTGACTCAGAAGTGTAAGACTTTCGATTGGGGTGAGGAACAGGAATTGGCATTTCAAACCTTGAAGGATAAGTTGTGTAATGCGCCTGTTCTAGCTCTCCCCGATGGACCAGAAGACTTTGTGGTATATTGTGATGCGTCCGGGATAGGACTAGGCTGTGTGTTAATGCAAAGAGGTAAAGTGATAGCCTATGCGTCTAGGCAGTTGAAAATTCATGAGAAGAATTATACTACCCATGATTTGGAGTTGGGTGTGGTCGTGTTTGCACTTAAGATCTGGAGACATTATCTGTATGGGACAAAGAGTGTCATCTATACGGATCATAAGAGTCTTTAGCATATCTTTAGTCAGAAAGAGTTGAATATGCGACAGCGTCGCTAGATAGAGTTGTTTAGTGATTATGACTGTGAAATTCGCTACCATCCTGGTAAGGCGAATGTGGTGGCTGATGCCCTAAGTAGGAAGGAAAGAGTAAAGCCTAAGAGAGTTAGAGCTATGAATATGACCCTTCAGTCGAGTATCAAGGATAGGATACTGACGGCTCAGAAGGAGGCTGTGGATGAGTCTGTAAAATTGCAGAAAGGTTTGGATGAGATGATAGAATAGAGAAGTGATGGGACTTTGTACTACCTGGATCGAATATAGGTACCTTTGAAGGGTGAGGTGAGAACCCTGATAATGGATGAAGCCCATAAGTCGAAGTACTATGTACACCCAGGAGCTGATAAGATGTATTATGATTTGAGAGATAGGTATTGGTGGCCTGGAATGAAAAAGGACATAGCTGAGTATGTTAGTAAGTGTTGATGTTGATCGTGTCTGAAGGTTAAGGCTAAGCATCAAAGGCCATTTGGTTTGCTCCAGCAACCTGAGATTCCCGTATATAAATGGGAAGGAATAGCTATGGATTTTGTAACTAAGTTTCATTGTTGACCGATTGACTAAGTCTACTCATTTTCTAAGTATGTGTAAGGATTATAAGATGAATAGATTAGCTAGATTGTATTTTAATGAGATAGTTGCTAGACATGGTGTACCGATCTCGATTATATCGATCTTGATAGCGAATTCACATTAAGGTTTTTTGGCCAGTCAATAGCAAAGGCATTAGGATTGTTAGAAAGTAGTCTTTCTTCGCGCAATTATATGGGCTAAGGTTGGAGAAGGTTAGAGTATAGGACCTGAGTTAGTGCAAGAGACTACTGAAAAGATCTTGCATATTAAGGATAGACTTAAGGTTGCGCGTGATCGTCAGAAAAGTTATGCTGATAAGAGGAGGCGGCCTCTAGAGTTTAGTGTAGGTGACTATGTCTTGCTCAAAGTGTCACCTTGGAAAGGTGTAGTACGCTTTGGGAAGAAAGGGAAGTTAGCACCTAGATTTGTTGGACCTTTTGAGATTATTGAAAAGGTAGGCCATGTGGCCTATCGGTTAGATTTGCCTGAGGAGTTGAATGGTGTTCATGACACGTTCCACGTATCGAACCTTAAGAAGTGTTATTGATCCTGTTACAGACTAGTTGTAACCGTTATATTCTGATCAAATATAATTGGGACTTGAAGTGATAATGAAGAAATCATGTTACAATATCATTGTTCTTATGTTAATTTTGCTATACATATGTTATGTTCAATATTATTGTTAATCCTAGATATATTTATAAATAAACTGAGCTTACAACGATTCTTTAATTTTCAACAATTGGTATCAGAGCCTGGTGGCTCTTGATCTAGGATTCTACAAGGTTTATGTGGTTGAGTTTATAAAAAAAAGTTTGACTTTTCTGTTTTTGGGTACTAGGCACATTCGGTGATATTAGGGTTTCACAAACCCTAATTCTGGAAAAGCAAAAAAGGTAAAGATGGTGACGTTCACAAGGGCAGTGGTCCTATTCATTATGTTGCAGGAAAATCGTTGCTGCAGCTCTTAAACAAACTAACGAAACCCTAGTTCATAAGGTTTTGGAACATTTTTGTTTTGTCAAACTGTTCCAAAAGAAAACATGTTGTGGAACGGTTGTTTGTTAAAACGGTTCCAAAATAAAAATGTTATGGAACGCTTTTTGGTTAAAACCGCTATAGTCATGATAAGGTTTTGAAGTAACAAGATTTATTGAAGATCGGTTTTGACGCAAAGAAGATGATTTCATGATTAGTTTTTTTTGGTTAAATGTAATCGTCAACAGAAGGTCAATTTGTCAAAGAATGTGCTGCTTGGATTCTCCTACAGTTTATGTTGTATGGGCTCGAACTTAGATTAATGTTGCTAGTAACTTAGTACTGCTCATTACAAGTTTGTACTGCCAAGAGAAAGTTTAGTGCTGCTTGCTGCTAAGTCAATTATGAGTATGGTGCTTTACTGACACTATAAAGTGTCACAAAAAGCATGGGAGGAAGGAGAGTGAAGAATTTGTGACACATTAGTGACAGATTAGTGACACTTAAAGTGTTGCTAAAAGTATGAGAGGAAGGAGTAAGTTAGTACTGCTTCTTAAATTTTTTTGTAACTGCACTCCATTAAAAGTTTTATAATGCTCGAAGTTTTTTACTACTGTTGGCTTTCCATAGGTCATACTGTTAGGGTTATACATGCTCAGAACAAGGCAGTGATTGTGGTTATCGGCTGAGGAAAGAGATCTCGGATGCCACACTAATACTATGCAAAAGAGACGTTTTTGGTTATTGGTTGGTTCAGAATGTTTTTGAACTAAACAGAATGATTTGGTTCTGGATTACATGTTCTTAACAGATTTAAAGGCTCGTTTTTGGATGTCTTGGATTAATTGGTTACGAAGAAGGTTATTTATTACTTATTTGGAACGATTAAGTAGAATTACTCCAGGTTACGTATTTTATTAATCTTTGAGCATGGAGAATAACATGTTCTACTTACAATGTTGTGACGAAAGAGACATGTCAAATATAGCAAAGGTGTTTGATTTATAAACTTATTGTTGCTCAATACCACATTTGCTATCACTTGGTATGTGTCTCATAGAAGATGAGGATTTTGTTAAGAGGTTGCGATCTACTTATACTTTGGTCTTGGTATGAGTTCCGAAAGTCAAGACGATAGATAGCACAAGAATATAAGACACAAGTTTGGGTTGTTCTACTTCAGCATCAAGTTTGTTATACTTAGTTTTCTTCATCAGTAATCATTACATAGATCCTACAGAATTGAAGATTCACAAAATGGTTAAAATATAGGATTTAGGGGAAGCTTATGGTTTAAATGCTTAACCATTTACATGCATCATCGAGGAGAAGGTTTTTACTACTACTAGTCATTATTACTACTACTAGTGTAAGTTTCTTACCGCTCGAATTCAATTATACTTTACTAACCTAAAAAGAAAGTGTCCACAAAAATAGAATGGTATGAAGGAGAGAATGAAGAATAAGTGACCACATTAGTGGCAGATTAATGTTGGACACTTAAATAGTTGCCTAGAAAAGACGTGAGGAGGAGCGTCTAAGTTATGTACGCATGTTAATTGTTTTTGTACTGATACCTTTAAAAGTTTAATACTGCTCGTAAGTTTTTATACTACTGCTTGGCTATCAAAGTTCCAACTTTTAAGTATTTATACGATATAGAACAACGCATTGATGTTGTTATCGGGCTGGGAAAGATCTCGGATGACCACACGTATTATGGTTATTAGTTGGATTCAGAATGTTTTGAACTAAACAGAATGATTTGGTTCTGGATTACATGTTCTTAACAGATTTAAAGGCTCGTTTTTGGATGTCTTGGATTAATTGGTTACGAAGAAGGTTATTTATTACTTATTTGACGATGAAGTAGAATTACTCGGGTACATGTTTTATTATATCTTTTAGCAGGAGATAACTTGTTCGTGCTTACAATGTTGTGACGAAGACTTGTCAAATCTAGCAAAGGTGTGTGATTTACAAACTTATGGTGCTCAATGCGCATATTTGCTATCTACTTATACTTTGGTCTTGGTATGTGTCTCATAGAAGATGGGGATTTTGTCAAGAGGTTGCGATCTACTTATACTTTGGTCTTGGTATGAGTTCGAAGTCACATTGGTTTGTGGTTGTGAAGAACGAAAAACAAAGTTGCATAATTTAAGTCTCCTAATTGAGTAGTGTTTTCCCGAGTAACAACTTCCACTATCAATAACACGAATCAAAGCAAGAAACTAGAAAGAAGATAAAGGTTTTGAGAGAGAGAGAAGAGAGAGAGATGAGAGAAAAAATATAGAAATTAGATTTAGAAAAAAAAGATATTATGAGAGATAGATATTTTCATATGGAAAATATCTATATATATATCCCTACGACGCGTGGGATATTTAACTAGGACTCGGGCTCGGGTTTTGTTTGGGATTAAACCCGAAACATATACAATATTAGATTAACTATCGAGCCTGATTCCCGATATTATCCTATTACAACATTAACTAATTAAAGACCGAAGCTCCATCGTAGAGTGACCGAGCTTCCTTGTTCGACTCAATAAATTGAGGCTAACAATCTCCCCCGAAGTGAGGTCTTGAACACAGGAACGAGCTTCCTTTATTGACTCAATAAAATTGAGGCTAACAATCTCCCCCGAAGTGAGTTCATTGATGACACTCCTTCATGAGATCAGTGAGATTGCTTTTGTCGTTTAAGCTCGAGTGTTCTTGGTCTTTGTCTTCGTTGTAATCTTGTTCCTTCATGCTTTGTGATCTTGACTTTGAGCCTTTGTCATTGTCTTTATCGTCTATGCCATCTTGCGATCTTGTGTCTTTGACCAACATGCTCATACTTTTGCATTATCTTGAAAGCTTCAAATCAAGATAGCGGAAGTCTTTTGTCCTTTAAATCTTGTATCTTCTAGATAGTATGTCTTCGTAATTTGAGCATTTGAATGGGATTGAGAGTTGCCGTCATAACGCCACCGTGTTGACCATGCAGGTATAACGTTATGTGATAAACGAGAAAAATTGATTTGAAATCAATCGACGTGTCACCATTAAAGTTTTTTGTAACACATCGAGAGTGTCATGTTTTTATCAAAATTCATCAACCGTCAATTCATTTACTGGACCAAATCGATATCCAGTTGTCACAAGTTTGATTCATATAGAATCTCGCAAGTCACCTACCGCAGTGCTGTTTGATGATGACACTGGAAGGATTTCCATTCGTCATTGTGAATACTAAAGAGTATCACTCTGAATGTTCTGGCAAATATCACAATGATAATTGCGTCTGAGACTCTTGATAACAGCTTGTGAACTTGATGATAGTTCAACAAGTGTTTGAAATGAATGTGTCCTAACGAGATTTGGATTGAATTCTCTGCTCTAGACTCGATTAAGTGCATATTTGGTTATTACGTTCACTCGAAGGCTGGAGTAGTATTTCCACCATATCAACTAACAACAATCTCGGAAATGATATGTCAAATAGATAACTGTGTATCTCCGTGACAAATTAACAAGTTTCTTATGAGAGAAACCGAACGGCTGGGAAGGGTTGTGCAAATGCATACTGGATCTATGATGTCGTTTTCAATGTTCAGCAATGCCAACTTGAGGATTCTGACAGCATATGTATTGAACCCAGGCTTTTCTGCCCAAAGTTGTGTGGAGGGCTTCTTTTGTCGTTCGGTGAAGATCTAAAAAAAAATTTAGCTCGTTTCGGTCAAAAAAAATTTTGCTCGTTTCGATTCCTCCACTCGTTTCGGATTTCAACTCGTTCAATTCAAGAAGTTTTAAAACTCGTTCTGGTCTCGATGGAAAAAGAACTCGAGTCGGAGAGAGTCTCAGAAAAAATTTTTCTCCTCGTTCGGCTCCAAAAGAGAATTCGCGTTCGTTTCGGCATGGTCCTTGAAATTTTTCCGTCGGTAACAAGTGTATCCTGTCCTTGAAATTTTCTGCAACGATTCGTGGGAACTCTATAGAAAAAGAACTCGTTCGGTTCTCAAAAAAAAAATTCTCGTTCGGTCCTTGAGATTTTTCGCTCGTTCGGTCCTTGAAAATTTTGCTCGTTCGGTCCTTGCGTTTTTGTCACACGTTCCGGTTGAAAACGATTTTTCACTTTTTTCGTTCTTCTCTTCTTGTCACCTGAGTATCACTTTGAATAACCCAATGAAGCCAAGAGATTGTGAGCTCTAACTAGGCGTTTCCAACAACAAAATGAGCCACGAACAAAGTATGGTTGCCGAGTGATGAAGCAACCCAACTGCCGAATCCAATATGCTTATAACAAACAAAAAAAACCACGATATCCACCCGAGGCGGTTGATACCAATTGTAGGTTCCCGATTAATACTTCACTTCATAACACGAATCGAAACACGAATCAAAGAAAGAAACTAGAAAAGAGATAAAGGTTTAGAGAGAGAGAGAAGAGAGAGAGATGAGAGAAAAAAGATAGATTAGAAATTAGATATTATGAGAGATAGATATTTTCATATGGAAAATATCTATATATATATCCCTACGACGCGTGGGATATTTAACTAGGACTCGGGCTCGGGTTTTGTTTGGGATTAAACCCGAAACATATACAATATTAGATTAACTATCGAGCCCGATTCCCGATATTATTCTATTACAACATTAACTAATTAAAGACCGAAGCTCCATCGTAGAGTGACCGAGCTTCCTTGTTTGACTCAATAAATTGAGGCTAACAATCTCCCCCGAAGTGAGGTCTTGAACACAGGAACGAGCTTCCTTTATTGACTCAATAAAATTGAGGCTAACAATCTCCCCCGAAGTGAGTTCATTGATGACACTCCTTCATGAGATCAGTGAGATTGCTTTTGTCGTTTAAGCTCGAGTGTTCTTGGTCTTTGTCTTCGTTGTAATCTTGTTCCTTCATGCTTTGTGATCTTGACTTTGAGCCTTTGTCATTGTCTTTATCGTCTATGCCATCTTGCGATCTTGTGTCTTTGACCAACATGCTCATACTTTTGCATTATCTTGAAAGCTTCAAATCAGAGTTAGCGGAAGTCTTTGTCTTTAAATCTTGTCTTTCTAAATAGTTATGTCTTTGTAAGATTGAGCATTTGAATGGTATTATGAGGTTGCCGTTACCGCAACCGGTTGACCTGCAAAGTTTACGTTAGTGATAAAACGAGAAAATAGATTTGAAAATCAATCGAACGTGTCAACTCGTTAAAGATGTTTTTGTGAACACATCGAGAGTGTCATTTTTTTTATCAAAATTCATCAACCGTCAATTCATTTTACCTTAGACCAAATTGAATCCAGTTGTCACAAGTTTGATTCATATAGAATCCTCGCCAGTCACCTACCTGCAGTGCAAGTTTGATGATACACTGGAAGGATTTTCCATTCGTGCAATTGTGAATACTAAAGAGTATCACTCTGAAATGTTCTAAGCAAATATCACAAAGATAGTGCCGTAGGACTTTTGATAACACATTGTGAACTTGATGATGTTCAACAAGTGTTTGAAATGGTAATGTTGTCCTAACGAGGATTTTGATTGATCTCTTGGCTCTAGACTCGATCATTGCATTTGGGTTTTAGTACTCGGTAGGCTGGAGTATATGCACCTATTCAATATCAACAATCTCGAGAATGAATGTCAAATAGATAACGAGTGTATCATATCTTCCGTGACAAATGAGACAAGTTTCTGTTGAGAGAAAGAACCCGAATGGCTAGAAGGGTTGTGCATGCATCACTTAGGGTCCATGAATCGTTTCAATGTCAGCAATCAACTTGTGATTCTGACATAAAAGCAAGATGTATTGACCCGGTTTCTGCCTTAAGTTGTGTGGAGGGCTTATTTGTTTAGACCCTTATATCCATACATTATTTTTTAATTCTTTCAACTGGCCTTACAATGCTTACCAAGACTTCATTAACTAAACACCTGTTGTGATTGTTCTAGTGTTAGCTCTCAAATCTTATCGGCTTATTCACATATACATCATCTCCAATCATACCTAAGGACTACTGCTGATTCTATCTTTGGATTATCCTAGGGTAGATCCTCTTGGTTCTGGTTGGATCATAGGATTGATTCCTACCTAACCACCTTATACTTCATAATCGTCGTGAAATTAAGAGATTTGTGGGTTATTAAGATCGAACCATAAAACCTTTTTCTTTTAGCACATTGACTCGAATATTATCATATTTTTCATTACATTTTCCTCCGTTAATTTAAATAATAAGCACTAGTTTTTCTGAAAATACCTTGTGATTAAAATTTTGTTCTTGAAAATTCTGTGGGAAAATATGTCAGCATTAATGGTTTGGAACTTTTTGAAAATGTTTTTGAATACATAAGAATTGGACGATGTTGATTCTCCAAAGACATTAAAACTTTGTTTTTTTCGAAAAACTCCCCCCTCAAAAATAGGACCAATAGAGAAATTGTTTGTCTTGAAAAACATTGTGAGGGTTGGAGTTTCGACACACAATTTGAAAGATTATGATTGTCATCAAAAATTCTTGAAAAAATGTGTTCAACTTTTTGAAAAACCACATGTTTAGAGGACTTCTCATCTAACGGTAAGGGAAGCGCACATGAAACTTACACTATCCTTTTCTTGAGCACAAAACAATGAATTCTTGTAAGAACACTCAAGACCGAGAAACGTTAATTTACACAATTGTGAGGATAAGTTATAAACCTTCCTTTAATATTTATTTAAAGTCCAGTTGTTATGAACTTACATTTGTACATAAGCCATTTAGAAAATTAGAAATGACATGTTTTGAAACTATTTGAAAACTCTCGCTTGAACTTCATTTACACACCCGTGTCAATGTTAATCGACATTTCTAAGCACGTAAATGTTATCGATTCCAAGAGACATGTCGAGAAGAATCTTTTTGGAAATTTTCTGATTTTCTGATTTTGTATTTATTTACCTGTTGTCCTCAGCATAGCTAAATGAAGTTGAAATAGAAATACCAACTCTTTCGTGATGTAGCTGTCTTGACAGCTAGAAGGAACAACTTTTGGACCCAGCTTTGTATACATGAACGGTTTCAATTTTTGTGGTCGTGAATTCCGAGTTCTGAACGGTTATGATCAGAAGTCATTTGATGAAGAACGAGGCCTGAACTGATGTGAACTGGATTGTAATATTCTTCAAGTAAAGGACTGAAGAGAAATTCCAACCATTGTTGTGATGAATCTGTCTTCTCTACTATAGGAACAACATTTTATCTTGGGGGCACGAGGTCAGAGTTGTCATAATCTGACGCCTTTTGTCCTTGAGGAACGAGGCCTGAAGAGACATTTTCAACAAACATCTCTTGTCGTTGTGGTGCGAGGTCTGAACTGTTGTGATCGGACATCATTACGATGAAGAACGAGGCCTGACTTGATGTGTTCAAACGTCATTTGACATTGATGACCGAGGCTTGAACTGCTGTGTTCAAACATCAATTTGATCATCAGATCAAAATTCCTTGAAGCCCTGTTTTCTGAGATATCTGTCTTTTCCGCAACCAAACTCTGAGTCCTTCCTTTATAGGATTGAACGATGTATCTATACTTAAGAGAGTACCTGCACTAACATCAAGAGCTTGTTCGCTTTCACATTGGTTAGTGATATCGTCTTTTGAACCATTTGGGGGTTTACTGTCAACCTTTGTTTTGCTAGAGGTGAATATCTTTCCGGTTGGAACCCATCTAAGACAAACAATCTTGAGAATTCTACCCGTTGGTTGCCACCTAAGACAAGATCTAGGACTTGTTGTTTTCTCATGCACAGTGGAAGTCCTTTTTATTGAAAACCTATGTCCTGTTGGGATCTGTCTATTTGGTTTCGTTGCAACCCTTATTTGCTCTACGGGTTTGTTTTTGTTCGTTGTCTTATTGGATGGAACCTTAGCACGCGAGTTGACTTCTTTCAGGAATTTTGTAACACAAGAATCATGATTTGCATTAAAGACACATTTCTGACATGTCGAGCAAACAAAATGTTTGGAGTCAGAAAAATTTCTAGAGTTCCTAGAGTGTTCTTGTGTCTTTTTCTTAGCCTCCTCTAGGTAGTGATTATGAACAATGTCGTTTGAGCTATACCTAGATGAGCTAGTTGCAATCATGTGAGGTGCACTCATGCTTCTTTGACATCCAACTGACTAAACTTTGACCTAACAATTGTATTCCTCCAGAAGTGCTTTTGCGAGTATTCAAGGCTCAACAATGATTCTACATCTGGAAAAAAGCGTGTGACTCATTTAGATTCAAATCTTAGATCCTTCGGATTACCAGGTCCATGTGATGGTTCCCTTTAAGTATCGAAAGATCTTTTTAACCTCCTTGAGGTGCTTTTCCGTTGGTCTTGCTTGATAACATGCACAGTAACATACTGCTTGCACTAAGTCTGGTCTACTGGAAGTCAGCCACATGAGTGACCCTATCATACTTCAATATCTTGTTTGGTCTACGCGTGTTCCACTCAAGTCTGCATCCAGTTTAGGTTTTGTAGCCATTGGTGTACCAATGCTATCACATTTGTCCATTCCATGTTTTTAAGTATTTCTAAAGCGTACTTGGCCTACTTGATTAAGGTACCTCGTGGGTATTGGTGGATCTAAAGTCATAAAAAGAATTTCGTTTCCTCCATTAAGGGCATCTCAAATTTACTGTGTATCAGTTTTTCAAACTTTTTAGATAATTATAGGTTTGTAGACCCGAAAATAATATCATCAACGTAAATTTGCACGAGTAGATTGTCATCTCACTTCAATATCTTATCATAAAATTGAGTGAGTCATATAGTAGCTTTTGATGTGGAAACCTTAGATGTGATAGTCAGGAATGTGGAGAGCAGTTTATCTTGGAGCGTTGCTTCAATTCCATAAACTGCTTTCCTAAGACGGTAGACTTTTTCTGGATGATCAGATCAACGAACCCCTCTGGCTGACTGACGTAAACCTCCTCCTTTGGTAGACCATTAAGAAAAGCCGTTTTAACATCCATCTGATATATTGGAAAAGATTTGTGTGCAACGTAGGCAACGAAAATCCGAACACCTTCCAAACGAGCAACTGTTGCAAAAGATTCTTCAAAATCAATACCTTCTTCCTAAGCATATCCCTTAACTACAAGTCGTACCTTATTGCGAATTACAGTATTGTCTTCATCTTTTTTGTTCTTCCATAACCACTTTAGATTGATTATAGTCTTTCTAAAGGGTTTGTCGTCGAGTTCCCAGACTTTAAGTCTGTCGAACTGATGAAGCTCATCCTACATTGCCTCGATCCATGCGTGATCAGCCATCGCTTCCTTAATTTTTTCAGTTCTGCAGTACTCACGGTGAGCGCGAACATGCACATTTTAGGATCTGTAGACAGTTGTCTTCTTGTCTGCACAGGCTTGGATGGATTTCCACGAACTTGTTCTAACGGTTGATCTTCAGTCCATTGATAGTCGAAATGGTGTCATTGGTAGAATGTATGCATGTTTGAAGTATTAACGTTGCGCGAGAAAGACTCAACAACTCCTTGTACCGGTGTACCATATTGGGTTGATAAATTCATATTGTTGAAACTATGCATCTGCTACTTGATCAGTGTTGTTTTCCTCAGTATTGACATTTGTTGGTGGAGTAATTGGTTCTGTTGTAGGTTAAACATTCGTTGTAGGTTGTGTGTCTTGTTGTTTAGAATTATCAGAGAGAGCGAAAGACTTGGACACACTTTGATTTCCTGTAGTGAAGTATTCTTCATACAAAGGATTGAATAGTAAATGCAACTCTTGTATTGGCGAAGTATATGTGTCTGCTGATGGAGAAACATTTGGAACCAGCGTTAAATGTGAAGGTTCATTGCTGTGGTCATTAACTCCGAGTTCTGACCGGTTATAATCAGAAGTCTTTTGTAGTTGGGGCGCGGGGCCGGAGTTGTCATAATCCAACGCCTTTGACAATTCCTTGATTTCATAAAAGTTGATATGAATGGATTCAACTATCAATATCGTCCTCTTGTTGTAGACTCTATATCCCTTTGACTGAGTAGAATATCACACCAAAATGCACGGGTCCCCTTTTTCTTTTATCTTGTCAAGATTTTTATCATCTCTGACTATGTAACACGTGCAGCCAAAGATGTGAAGGTGTTTGAGAGTAGGTTTCCTGCTATTGATGCTGTGATATGGTGTCTT
>BQNB010162315.1:0-13795 GCA_026074375.1 Tanacetum coccineum | reverse complement strand
CCACGCACTTTATTCAAACTACACAAGTAATAAAAGACACTCATGTGATCATTACTCCGGTCAATCCTGAAGGTCAACAACAGAGTTCTACTGTGTCATCTGGCTTCGTTTCTAACATGCTCAACCCTAGTCCAGATACAGGTATTGACTCTATATTTAATCTTAACACTAAGTCAACTTCACTGATAGATATTCCAGTTACTACTATTGCTAAGCCACCTCTTTTGTCTGCAACAACTCCTCCTCTACCACCCACTCCTCTCATCACACATCTGCAACAAACACCAGTTCCTACACCAGCAACTGTTCCAAGCTCCTCCCAACAAGATATTCCCAACTTTGGCTCTTTATTCGGGTTTGACCATAGACTAAAAACTTTGGAAAACGACTTCTCAAAGTTCAATCAAACAAATCAATTTACTGCAGCAGTTGCTTCAATTCCCGGCATTGTTGATACGTACCTTGCCAACAAGATGAATAAAGCCGTCAAAACAGCTATTTAATTACAGTCAGACAGACTCAAAGATGAAGCTCAAGCCAAAAATGAAGACTTCCTCAATAAACATGATGAAAACATAAAGAAAATAATCAAGGACCAAGTCAAAGAACAAGTTAAGGCACAAGTCTCTAAGATTTTGCCAAAAATTAAGAAGACTGTAAATGAACAACTCGAAGTTGAGGTTCAGACTCGTTCACCCAATGAATCTAAGACGTCTTATGATGTAGCCGCCAACGTATCTAAATTAGAGCTGAAGAAGATTCTCATAGACAATATGGAGAGCAATAAGTCAATCCACAGATCTGATAAACAAAAGAATCTCTACAAAGCACTGGTTGACGCTTACGAAAGTGACAAACTCATACTTGACACTTATGGAGATACTGTCTCGTTTAAAAGATGACGAGATGATGAGGATAAAGACGAAGACCCTCCGCTGGATCAAACCGTGGGTCCAAGAGAAGAAGAGCGGGAAAAGAACCAGAGTCAACCGGTGTACCAAAGGTAAAGAACTCCAAGACAACTGGCAAGTCTACTAAAGGGTCCAAATCTCATCACAAGTCTGCTGGCGAGTCTGCTCAAGCAGAGGAGCCAAGGCACACTACCAACTGTAACATCCGAGAATTTTTGAAATTTCAAATGATGATTTTACCCTTGACTTTTAGGGTCTGGCTTGACTTATAAGAACGACCATCTAAATCACGTTTTCATGACTCGGACTCTAAAGCAATTTGATGTGGAATGACATTCCTGACAACTTTTTAGTTTTGACCGAGACCCGGAAACAGTCAGAAGATGACTGAAATGCCCTCGCAAGATTTTAGAAACACAAAAATAATTAAATTACATTTAATTATCACGTTTTATTAAATGAGAAACTTTAATAAATTATTTAACATTTTATTCAGTGACGTTTATTGAAGACGCGAATATTCGAGTTAAAATCCATTTTTATTTCAGACAATGCGTAACCGGTTCACAAAATAAATAACAAATATTTTATTAAATGTTATAAAATATTTAGGAAATATTATCAAGTAAATACTCATTTTTATCAGAAAAATAATTAGAAAACAATGGCGAAAGTTTCATGCGTTGAATCATCCGTTAAGTCGCTCAAGCGAGTCCCGGACCGATAGTTATCAAAACTATACTATAAAGTTACAAAATAGACCCTAAACTATGGGGACCTGTCACTTTCCTTTTTATATAAATATCAAACTTTACATTTCATTTTCATTTCCCTCTCAACTTATACACACATACACATTTATAATACACTCTCTCTCTCCCAAGTAATCCGGCCACCCCTCCCCCACCTCCGGCCACCATCGGCTGTCGCCGGAAAAGTTTTTCCGGTGAGTTTTTCCGACCAAGTCCCAACCTGCTCCTCATCACACGATCTACTCGATCCCCATACCCACTCGCCCTCACTCGCACCATCTCTCCCCCTCTCTCCGGCTGTTGACCCACGACAGCCCCGCCACACGACCGTCATCATCCCCACCATCCTCGCTACCATCACAATCGAACCACCAAGGGTGCGTTCGATTTAAAGAAGAACCACAAGGGTGCGTCCGGTTGGTATGTAAACAACATAAGGGTGTTTGCTTCAGAAGTAAAACAGCCACAAAGGGCGTGTTTGGGTCCGGGTCGGCGGCTAGGTGCGTTCGGGATGGGTGACAGCGGGTCGGGTGTGGTTTTACGCCATAAGGGTGCGTGTGGGTTGTGTTATAAATAGCCGAAAAGGGTGCGTTTTGGTTCCGGGCTAGCAACAAGAAAGGCTGCGTTTGGTTTATATGTTGCACCACGAGGGTGCGTTCGGGTGGGGTTCAGCAGCTAGGCTGCGTTTGTTTGTTATAAACCACCAACGAGGGTGCGTTTTGTGTTGGGTTTACATCCACTAAGGGTGCGTTCGGGTTGCGTTTGGCACAGAAAAGGGTGCGTTGGGATGAGTGGCAGCCCCACCAATAAGTGTGGGTTTGGTTTTCACCGGGAACGGGTGCGTTTGGTTCGTGGGCAGCAGCTAGGGGTGGGTTTGGTTTGAGTATAAACACCTCAAGGGTGCGGGTTGGTTTAGCAAAATGGCACCACAAGGGTGCGTGGGGTTTGGTCTCAGCCCGAGAGCTGCGTTTGGTTTTAAAATGGCAGCGAAGGGTGCGGTTGGGTTTTGACTGAGTCACCACGGAAGGGTGCTTGTTTGGCTGTAAAACAGCCGGGTTGGGTGTGTTTGGTTCGTCTCATACACCACAAGGGTGCGTTCGATGTGGTGGCAGCCACGACTGTGGGCTGCGGTTGGTTTATGTCATTCAACAAGAAAGGGGTGTTTGGCTGTTGGAACAGCCATGGGGCCGTTTGGTTCACGAGTTTGCACCAAGGGTGCGCTCGGTTTGGGTATTGCACCGAGATAGGGTGCGTTCGGTTTTAATAAAACAGCCCACAAGGGCGTTTGTTGGTGGGTTTAGCAGCCACGAGGGCTATTTGGGTTGTTTGGTCGGGTTTGGTTTGCAACGGAAATGGGTGCGTTTGATATTGTGACACCGAAACGCGTGCGTTTGATTGTGTTGACACCGAAAAAGGGTCGTGGCCGAGATCGTTGCAGATTCGGTTGTGAATTATTTAGATTATTTGATCGTGGTCTTTGATCAAGGTGAATTAGATGCTTGGATTATTTGAGGTGCATTGGAGTCTTTACATTCAAGTTTTTCATGGTGATGCAATTATGGGACAACTATTATTTTGATTTCAGAAAATCAACGAGATTGTTTTACAAACGACACATTTAGAGGTCGTTCTCTTGTATCTAGCGCTGTATATTATGAAGTAGCACCCCATGTGGTATTCCGCTGCGTTGTCATATTTTTGGGGGTGTTACATCGGTCGTATCCTGGCAGGGCAATTATTAATTTTTGCAGCCATAGTTAACCGATCCTCTTTGTTCAAATGTTTAAGAATCTAAGCCTCATGAAATGATCGACTACCCCGTTATACATAAGGCACTCAATGGTTGTCGTTTCAAGATAGAAAAACGTGCCTTTTATAATCAGTTTTATCAGTGTCCTAGCTGAGAGCCTATGATGATATACTTTAAATGGTCTCACTTGATTCGATAAAATGTGAGATTATTTGCATATTTTCCCACTCGTTAGTGGTAAAAAAACACAAACGTTTTGACATTGGGCCATTTTCTTTTCCTGATGTGCTAAACATCGGCCTGTTTATTTGTCCAGATCCAAAGTGGTGTTATAAGCTATACCTTCATCTTTTTCCCCTCCATTCTTCTGGAACCATCTATGGGTATACTAGGCGATGATGATAATTTTCTGCTTACTATGCACGGTTTACCCAAACCCGTATCTTGGCTTGGCAGTCACATCAAAAGTTTGATTGCAGCCATGTGCGTTTGGTACTGGAACCGTATTTACATATCTGAGCCTTATTTTTTGTGACAAAAGACTTTGTACCTGCAAGTGCTGGACACAAATTTAGTGATTGAAAGGTGATTTCATAAACTTGGAGTTACATACGTTAACGCATACAGAGGTAATGATGCGTTTAACAGAAGATTTCAGTTCTCCTGTACTCAATTCAATTTTAGCCATCAATACAAAACTATTAGCTATTATTTCATCACATAACAACATTATGAAAATCCTGCACTTACCATATCTGCAGTTTGACTTTAAATAAGTCAAACTTTGACCTTTCCCTTTTATGAGTTTCAGTATTTTTTAGTATTATAGCATCAGATAAGTAGCCAACCATAAATACAATCACACATGACACATAGATTTAAGTTAGGTGGCGATCTCTAAACCACAACAGTAACACTATTATACGGTTAAAAAACACATCTTTTGCATTTTATGTTAAACATTTTAATGGCTTGGGCCGGAGATTAATGGTATAATCTTCAAATATGAACCTTTTACTGATATTTTTCCGCATCTAGCATGTTTATACATGTATTTTTTTGATGCTAGGTACAATGAAAACAACGAGGGACTGCAGCAGCTGCTTGAACTAAGGAATTACACAAACAATGACGTGTTGCTTCTTCATCCTGAAGATGAGGATGTAATTTCTGTAGCAGCATTTGTTGCTTCTTGGATAACTGTAAGTAAATCTGAGGATTTGGTTGTAGCGTCCCATTAGTTTCAAATGATGTGCAACTTACTTTGAACATGGTTAAAAACAGGTCGGATTAAAGGCCGAACAATGTTTCGAAAAGAAGATAAGAGTTTATGGTATAGTATGTGCGATCATAACATGCCCGCCATTTCACCAAGAATCTGAATCCTTTTCACTAGGTTGATGCGACCATTTCAATCTACTTAACCAATCGTCATGGTATGATTATTTTTGTATATTAAACAAAATTTAGTCATTTAGTAATTAGTATATTGTTTTAGCATATCTGATATGTAATGCCACGAAAATAAATAAAGCACATGTGTCTTTTTGAATGGTTACATAAAATACAAAATATTCTCATTGCAGATCTGAAATGTGATATCTAATGCCAAGGTCTGATATATCTATCTGATATTTGATCCCAGTAAATTTGATCATTCTTTTTAACTATGTTATTTCTGTTGTGTATGCAGGTTTTTAAATCTACATATCTAATTCTGTGATACGGGCTACACAATTTCGTCAACATAATAGTGACGATAGTCAAAGCACTCTGTATATTAGGTAAGATATAGTTTTTATGTACTTATGCTGACTTTTTGCTTAGAAATTGGTTACATGTTGTGTAAGCTAAATAGGAATTCGACATATACATTTAGTTTATCTACAAATGCCAATTATCGAAAAAAAACAAAGCCCCGCGCGTGAAAAAACAAAGCCCCGCCGCAACGCGCGGGCTATCATGCTTGTTTAGTTTCATTGATGATAACTTCTCAGAACCACACAAACATTCTTTCTCAAAGTCGGCATGCTTTTCTAATTTTCTGTCCAATTCTTTGATCATTGAACCAAAGGCTTTTCTGATCTTTTCCCAACCTTAATGAATCAGTTTCATCTCTTGAATGATCTTAGCTAGTTATTAAGAAAAAGATCTTAAATGATGAAATTCTTCCTCCAGGCGGCTCATGATAATTTGTAGGTTATTGATTCGTTGATCTTTCTCAAAACACATAATAGTATAAAATTGTCTGAAATAACAATGATTTTACAGAAAACAAAAGAAGGGTAATTATCCTTAAAATTGTTTACCTCCAGCTGCTTAAACTTCCTAGATTCCTAAAATAAAATCTCAGATGCCGTACACCGATTATTTCATGTTCCATAAATCTTGTTCACAACTTCACCCCATGAAACTCTAATGCTTCATGAAATTTGTGTAAGGGATCTTCCTAAGCAATGTTCATACCGACCAATGAAAACAGTCTTGTAATCATTGGATAAAATTATAAATTAAAAAAAAAAACCACCTTGACATTTTTTTGCCAAAAATCCTTTGTGTTTTCTTATCAATGTATCGTAAGAGCATTTGCATAATGTCTTCAATGGTGCGCCTCATTAATTAGTGGTAGTGGCCAAAGGGATAGCATCCACAAGGGTCTGTAATAAACAAAAATAGCCGGTATGAATAAATCTACATACATCTTAAGATACACACATAAACACAATTAATAAATAAAGTGACAGCAAAATTAATGGGAAAAAGAGTATACGGATACATTTAAGAAGAGAAAATGAGCACACACAAAATATGAATACTCCAACAAACTTAATCGGTATCAATAAACTTCCACTTTTAAATAATTTGAACCACAAAACAGAATTTTACATCTCGAATCAAATATCAAAGCATAAACAATTTTTTTTTTTTGGCTAAATAGAAAAAGGCAAGTGGATCTCATTAATGGAAATGGGTGAGCATTGGAATACCAGGAGACAACCATAAAGTCAAGTTAATAGCAAAACAAACACTCAAGCACAAACATAAAATGAGCTGATAAGATTCATAAACAAATATAGATTTTCATAGAGCTTGATCTTACATGTTTTTGAAAAATGATTACTTTATGGCTTGTAAGGACAATGTAGCCAGATGATTTTGTTATAGCTAAATAAGTCACATTCATGTTCTCGAGTTAAAACCATTAAACACATATCATCACTTACCTATAGTGAATGAATAAAGTTGAAATAACAAAAATATTCTATCGTAGTTTTAGCATGAGAAATAGGAAGATAAGAGCACGAAAACTTCTATAACCATCAGTTACACACATATATATATATATTGCGCAATAGTCCGTGTAACATTGTTGGAAAAACAACAAATATGGTAAAATAAACTCACATCCCATTAAAAACATGCATCTATAACTAACAAAAAAAGAAGACGAAGAGAGTAAAGCAACATTAACAAATGACACCAAAAAAAACATATTTCACAGAGTACAAAACAAAAAAATCAATTACAAATACATTCCAAATACATAAGGGGTTTACATTTTCATACTCAAATTAGTCACTTTTACCAATTTGGCCTAGTTGGTGCGCAAAGGACGATATGGTGCGCTATTTGGATGTTTTGTGCACAAAATAATTAATGCTCAATTAATCCCCATTCACCCATATACCTACCCTCTTTCATTATCACCCACCCACTCATTTACTATCACTACGTGGCAACATCTTATTGGCTTATAAATTAAATATGGTGCTCCAACACAATTTATTTTGTATTTGGTGCGCTAATATGTACTTTGGTGCGCAAAATATGTTATGCGCACAAAAATGGCCAAAATCTCAAATACGGTTCAAATACATCCTTTTACGTAAACACACTAAGAAATACGACCATTTAATTAATTTCCTCAAAACAAAAAGTACTATTACTTTACTATATATTCATATATTCTATGGCGCATTTGAAACGGTGTCATTTCAAACTGGCCCAAACAAAGCAGCCCAATATGATGGCAAAAAAACAGCAGCCTAAAAACTAGAAGCAGCCCAAAAACTTTAAAAACCTTAGCCAACGTGACCCATTTCAAAGATTAGTACGAAATTTTTTTATAAAAAGACCCCTCAAGTTTTTATTATCTACGATTTTTTTATAAAAATCTAACAAATATGTAGCAAATTTTTAAATAAAAAATCTACCAACAGAAATGGCTATGGATTACGAATAAAATAAGCCCAATATTGATATGTTCCAGACGTGAGTACGATTTTATAAAAAATGTTAAAGTTTAATATACGTTTTTAAAAAGAAAAAATATATAAAAACATTCAAGCATGTTTTAATTTTGTTCATTTGTGCATTCTTGACCAACAGCCTATATCCGGCCATATAGCATGACTATTTGTTGGGCTTATACCATTTTTTGCTTAATTATTCACATGTTACTCACACAAAAAATATTTAAAAAAGTGGTACACTGTTTTGTATCGAAAAAAAATTAGTAACAAAAAAAAGTACAAAAATGGCCCTCAAATTCCCACTAATTTCAACTTTTTTATATAACAAGTTTTATTATCAATATGTAGCAAATATGTGGCGCATTTTTAATGAAAAATACACGCCTTTAAATTACGAACAAAACGAGTCAAATATTGATATGCTTTAAACGTATATACGATTGTATAAAAAAAATATTAAAG
The DNA here is from genome assembly GCA_026074375.1 of Tanacetum coccineum. Taxonomy (NCBI): domain Eukaryota; kingdom Viridiplantae; phylum Streptophyta; class Magnoliopsida; order Asterales; family Asteraceae; genus Tanacetum; species Tanacetum coccineum. The sequence goes on along the minus strand of BQNB010162315.1, from coordinate 5,667 downwards.
TTCAATACACGCTCTTAAAAATATATATATATATATAAATTTATGGTACCCTTTGTGTCCTGCAAAAATTAAAAGGACACAAAGTGTCACCCTCAAATAAAAAAAATAAAGTCTTTTCAAGTACCAAAGATCCTTTAACTTATACAAAAAAACAACTTACCCATGCATTGTACACCTCAATGTAAAACAAAGTTTAAAAAGCCTCAAATGTAAATAAAAGTTTCATAAACCTTGCTGCCTCCGCCGTTACGCGCGGGTTAAATTCCAACTCGTTAACCTACTAATCTTAATGATAAATTCACATAAGTTCAAACAAAAGAAACTTTTACTAAGGTTATATGGATTATATAACTTTTGCCCAAATAACATAAAGGAATCTTTTTTTAACATAAAACAGGTTTATTTATTCACTAAGCCATTTTTCAAAACAGTTGTGCATCAAATAATTCACCCTTACTTTACAAACTTCAAAATATATTATTTTACCGGGGTGATCCCCTTTATCTAAAAAAAACTTTAAAATATCTTTTCTTTTTATCTTGAACAGATTTGAGATTGAGTTAATAGGTTATAGGAGAACCTGTTGTTAAATAAATCCAAAGCAAGGAACTGTGAAGAAAGCAAGGCACATGTTACGAGTAAGACTAAATCAGGGACCAGTTTTATACTTTCAAATGGGAGGACTGGAAGTATATTTCTTTGAACGTTTTGGTTAGAGTTTTCACGGCCTAATTTTGATTATACTTAATTCATCATAGATCTAGGTTGAATAAGGATTTTAGGCTATGTTGTGATATCAGAACTCATTGTGTCATCTGACATAGTTAGACTACTAATACAGTATTATTTTTCAAAACCTTTTTCACATCCATACCTCAGTGTTGCTTTCCGAATCTCTCGTGAGAGCCAGCGAACTTCACAGCTGCAGGATCCGTTGTCCCCATGACATACACCACAATATGTTAAGTTGTTTTCAAGCGAAACATGCACAAGTACATTTTCAAGCGAAATATGACATTTTTATGAAAAGAAGCTCTGCTCAAATTTTTTAAAATTTGTGTAATACTTGTTTAATTTGTGTTTCAACTGAATGTGTTGTATTTACCCTCTGATTGAATGTTTGTCCTAAGTTCTCTTGGACTTGTCTAGTTGACCTTTTCAGTTGACTTTGACTATTGACCTTAGTTGACTTATTCATAAAGTGTAGTAATTCAATCATGTTTGCATGAAACCTAATCATAGCATTGTTCTAAATCAATCAAATAATCAAGGATAACCAAATTAATCAGTAAAATATATCTGTTGTGTATATAAACTGTATTGGTCAATTCTTAAGCAGAATCATGAATCCACAAAAAACTCAACAAGTTGTTTCCCGTGATGAGAAATGGGTTCCATCTACAAAAAGAGTCAAGATAAGCTCTACCAATGTCAGACTGGAAACCACTGTGCCTTAGAAGGAAGAAACATTTCAAGTGGTCATTGATATAATCAAGAACTCCACATGCTTCACGGCATTCACTATCTTTGCAGATGTCCCTAAAATTTTTATGCATCAGTTCTGGTACACAATCAAGAAGGTCAAAGACTCTGAATCTTATGAATTCCTCTTGGCCAACAAGAAGTGCATTGTAAATGCTAAAGTCTTTAGAAAGATTCTGGATATCTGTCAAAGAGTGGAAGGTGAAGAATTTACACCGGTACAAGATGATGATGATACCCTCACCTTCCTCACCGACCTTGGCTACAAAGGTCCACTATACAAGCACAACAACATGTTTGTGGATCACATGCATCAGCCATGGAGAACTCTGGCAGCAATTATCAACAAGTGTCTCTCTGAAAAGACAGCAAGCAATGACAAACTGAGAAAATCCAGAATTGACATACTGTGGGGCATGTTCTACAGAGAAAATGTTGATCCCAACTTAAGATCTATTCCTTAGCTTGTAAAGATTAAGTTACTTTGGATAAATTCAAAACAACTATGGTTGAAACTTTGTGAAAACTAAAGAGTATGCGGAATCTACTCTTTAATACTTAGAAGAATATTAATGAAACAGTAAACTGTATGAAAAATGATATTACTGAAAAGATCCAATATTATTATCAATAATACGAGTACTCTGTGTAGTACTAGGGTTTACAACCTTGAAGCTATGTATCAAAACTTATATCTCTATTGTACATTCAAAACCATAACCTAGGATCTCCTTTTAAACACTAAGGAGTCCTTTACAAGAGAACTACAAATCTTCTATAATGTTAAACTTATACGCATCTTTATAACTATATAGAATATACTCTGAATAAGTCAATACAAATCTCTTGACACGTCTTTATCTCTTTAGCAGCCTTTAATCTTCATGCATCAGTCTTAAGTCCTTTAGCAGTATTAAGTTAGTACTGGCAATACTAACTTTCTTCTAGCAGTACTAACTTGTTAATACTGGCAGTTGTAACCTGAGTAGTACTAACTCTTGACTTGGCAGTACTAAGTATGAACACATTTAATTCCCAACAATCCTCCCCTAAACTTGTGATTTACCTCTAAATCATCAAGTTTCTTGAATTAAACCTTGTTCTATGAGAGGATTCTTCCAAACAATTTATCTTCTTGGTCTTTCAATTTGCATGAATATCTTCCTAAGAAGTTCTCTGGACATCTCATTATTTTGTTTCACCAAGAGCTTTGCAACTAACATATGTGTAAGAACACCTCTTGAAAAAGGATATTCCCTTTCAACCAGCATGTAGATATCCATTCCATCCTTTGTAGATACATGATGCACTCTACATGTATCATACAGTCTCCATGTTATATCATGAATATGTTTTTGAGACTTCTATAACTCATCATCAGCATCAGGTTCAAACAGTCTCTTCAACTCTACCCAGATCTCTATTTCTTTATCTTCTGTTGGTTCTATTGAGTTGAACCTTTCTTGAACCAGACTCCATAGTTTGACTAAATCATCCCTGTCAAAAGTCTTTAGCACAACTTCACAAACTAGATATACCACTGTATGATTACCAACCCGGATGATTTTCCAGTACATTCTTGAATCTTCAGTGTAAACCTCCCGGTCAATGATTGGATATTTGGTTTGCAGGACTTCAATATTCATCCCTTCTTCTAGAACTATGATCATCAATTACTGTAGCTCTTCTTGTGATAACTCATCTGACTTTTGCTTTTTAGAACTTTGTTGACCAAGTTCTTCTTTTGCAACTCTTTTAGGACCTCCAGCATCTGTAGATTCAGTAACTGCTGCTTGTGAACTATCTGCTACTAACTCTGGAAATCCTCTTCTAATTTTAGTCTCCATAGGTATAAAAGTGTTTGCTCTCCTCATTGTAGATTCAAATAAGTCCTTGATCTCATTAAAGGAAAGTCTCTTTAATTGTTGCAATTTATAATTTCCCATATGCTTGATATAATTGGACATATAAGTCCTCTGTTGAGCTTGAGTCATAGGCTTGTTCCTTTTTGCTTTAGCTTTTTGTGCAGCAAAATATCTTTTTCTTTGATTGATAAGATCTACAAGCATCTTTGCTTGATCATATTTACTATACTTTTCTCTTTCCTCTGTTTGTAGTCTCTGAACTAACTCTTCAAAAGCTTTAACTCTTGCTCTAATGTCTTCCCATTCTACCTCAGAAAAAGATCTAGCTGCTTCATGTACTCTGGCAATCCTTTGCCTCTCTTCTTCATCAAACTCCTCTTGTAGTCTTATAGCTGTCTCTAGACCAAGTCTTTCTTGTTCTTGTTACATTTTTGTCTTGGTCATAGCCGATTCAGACTCTTCCATTATACCTTTACCTTTATCTTTTGTCTTTACTGCACTCTTTCTTATGTACACTAAACTTTCAGCAGCAATATCATCAACAGAATCACTAGCAGTTTTAACTTCAGGGCTGGTAGTACTAATTTCTGCACCAACAGTAGTAACTGGTACATTAGCAGTGGTAAAATCTATACTAGCTGTAAACATACCCATCTGTACCAAAGTAATCCCCTTATCTTCATCAATTTGAGCAGTTTTCCTCCCCTATTTAGAAGGATCCTCTTGAGCCAAAATATCTGAATCTGAACCTTCTTTATCTGAGAGAACCAGTCTGAGTTTTCTTCTTGACTTGCTGAGCTTATCCTTTTTCTCCAACCTCTTCACCTTCTTGATAAGATTTGTAAAAGTAGCAACATAAACTTTCTTTGTATGCATCAAGTCTGTCTCCAAAGCTACAACTCTGTTTGACAATTTTGTAACCAAATCCATCAATTTATTGTGTTGCATTCTGCCCTCATCACTTCTAAGTGTGTGAACACTTAGGAAAGGTAAATCATGGAGCATGGTAGGGGTCTTATCAATGTTACCACTACCCTGTCCTGCTTCTAAGCCAGTGACAGTAGTGGCAGCCCTACCATATCTGACATCCACACATATGGAAGCAGCCTCATCTGCTACATTGGTGTGAGGAAGAGAACTGGGCTAAGGAACCTTAGTTTCCTGTCTGATAGAACTTATAAGTGTTGGTGAAAGATGTGGTTGTAAGGTTGATGGAGCACCTGTGGGTGTGTGATGTGACTCAACTGGGACTATTGATCCTTCACCCTGAAAAATTGGGCCTTGAACAAGCATTGTTGGAAACAATGGAATGTCCACCCCAGTATAACCCTTAGAAGCCCTCCTTATATTGCTAACAAGTTTTTGCGTATGGGTAGGAGCAATATAAGTTCTTTTGTGAGGTAGAAGCAGTCTCTTGTGCTTGTTCAAAAAGATTTGTATAAATCTTGGATACATTAAAAATCTAGTCTTACTATCCAAGTTTTTCACCATACTATCAAAAATCAATTTGGAAAATTAAAAGTTTTGTTTGTGGCCAAGAAAATGATTGTAGTTGCTATATTGCTACTAAATTGTTCTTAAGCAGTTTTCTTAAAACTTAAACAATAAAGGATGCTATGAATCAAAAATCTCCATTGAAGGGAAAAGTGTCCCTTTTGAAAGGTCAATTTGTCAGAATTAGACACATACCCCATAAGAGCAAGTTGTTCAAAAATTTCAGTAGTAGTCAAATTACTAATACCATCAGAATCTTCTAACTTGAGATGTCTCCTAATAGATTCCTCAGTAACAATCTTAACTTTCCCATCTATTATAGCAGTTATTTCCATTTCTCCATTATCAAGTGTGCTTGCAGTAGCAGTTTTCCAAAACTGTTGAATAAGAGAAACATAGATAGTGTGATTTTCAGTAAGAGCATACTAAATGTGACTTGTATTGAGAAAATCCACTATTTGATGAAATCCTTCACTGCCCTATGTTTTCTTTAAGTAAGCATCCATGTTGTGTGTGTCACAGAACTCTAAATTCGCCATTGTTGATTAAGAAAAGATCGATTGAGGTCTGGGTTAGGTTCGTTTATGAGAGTATGTGTGTTTGGTAAAGCCAATTGAGATTATATAGAGTGCACTTAAGGTTTTGATTGGACCGACTAAATAGAATTAGATATTTATCATGAATAAATCTTATGAGTTAAAGAGAGTTCATGAATTATCTAATTTAAGGAAATCTATAAGTGAAGTAGTTGGCGGAAATATCTCAATGGCTATATTTAATTAAGAAAAATATATTATTCCTAAACAGTACTAACGGTAGTCTAGTA